>SJYQ01004097.1:131721-168892 GCA_006410935.1 Redunca redunca
AAAAAAAAAAAGAATCCCAAAGAAGACCTAGAAATTATATAGACTAGAAATTAAATGGAAATTCTGGAGATGGAAAGTATGATAACTGAAAATTATACTTTAAAATAGAATTTTAAAAATCAACAAAGAAATTAACACAGTACCTTGTAAATATATGTAGTCATCTTACTCATAAGAACCAAAATCTAGAAACAATCCAAATATCCATTAATTGAGGAATGGATAAATAAAATGCGGCATATACAAACCAAAGACTATTGTTTCACAACAAAAAAGAATGAAGCAATGAAATACTAATACATGTTACAATACAGATGAGCCTTGGAAACATACTAAGTGATAGAAGCCAGACATAAAAGACTACTTATGTGATTCCGCTTAAATGAAATATTTTGAGAAGACAAATTTAAAGAAGCAAAAAGCAGATCAGAAATTCCCTCTGACTGAGGTGACCAGAATTAGGCTTAACTGCAAGCAAGATTGAGGAAAATTGGGGGAGTAATGGAAATGTTCTAAAAATGGATTGTGGTGATGTCTACATAGCTCTGTAAATTTACCAAAAACAATTGAAATGTATGTTGTTTTTCTTGCACTAAACCCTAATCTTTACTGAGCCCTTGCACCAAGCACTGCTTATCCATTCTACTATGTCTCTATGAGCTTGCTTTCCTAACCTAAGCAATGGGCAACTCCAAATCACCTCTGAAGGCTTCAGTTTATGAGTCAAAAAAAAGTATTTGGGGGATCCTGGTGATCCACTGGCTAAGACTTCACACTCCCAGTGCAAGGAGCCTGGGTTCAACCCTTGGTCAGGGTACTAGATTACACATGCTGCAACTAAAGATCCCACATGCTGACCTGCTGCTGCTGCTGCTGCTAAGTTGCTTCATTCGTGTCCGACTCTGTGCAACCTAGTGTAGTCAAATAAATAAGTTGCTTTTTATTTAATTTTTATTTTCTTTGGACAGTCACTGTACTATGATATGCAGTGAAAGGACATTCTTTCTTTATTTTAGTGTTGTCTTAAATTCTTACTGCCTTCACTCCTGCTAAATTCCAAGGGTTTCCTTCACCCTTGCCTTTACACTATTGGTATAAATGTTAATATAATAAAAGAGGCCAAAAAAAACTATTATTATGAAAATAATTTTGATCTCATAGATTTACTGAAGCAAGGCTCACGGATCTTTGAGGTTCTATGGACCACACTTTGACAGCCACCTTCTTGGCTTCCCACAAGGCTCAGATGGTATCTTTACTGTCTGCCTGCAATGCAATTTGCCTACAGTGTAAGAGATCAGGTTCAATTCCTGCATGTGGAAGATCCCCTGGAGAAGGGAATGGCAACTCACTCCAGTATTATTGCCTGGAGAATTCCATGAATAGAGAGGAGCCTGGTGAGCTATAGTCCAGGCCTGAGTGACTAACACACTTCCTGGAAGGAAAATGAATCATAATGAGGAAGGTATAATGAGTGCCTTCAAGCAAATAGTTGAATTGGATTTTGAGAAAGGAAAATAAGGAAGCATGAAAGTGGCACGATTTGGTAGGAAAATAAATGGTGATCGCATTTTCAGAAATAAATTGAAGAAACATTTTACCAAAGATTTCTTTTTCGTGATTTCTGAGAGCAAGAAGCAAGCTGGATATAAAAAATGTTGTAATTGCCAAGACATCTGGGTAGTTTACAATAAATGGGGCAGAACATGTGAAGTCCACATTTTTAAAAGACACATATATTTTGTGAGCACAAAGAAAACCTTTTTAAAAAAATTATTGTTCTGAAAGGCCCTAAGCAACCTATGTTCAATATTTTTCTCTCCTATAAAAACTAAAGGAAATAAAGAAATACAAGCAAAGTAAAATACAAAGGAAAAAACAGAAATAAAGAAATTCAAATAGTGCATAAAATGAAATACTATCAACTTTTTGAGATTTTATATTTTGTATGTCACTCTCTACTAGACATTATGATTGCCACTTATCTCAGTATTTACCCAATAAATTTGGAAATCCAGTTTTCTGACATTAAGATAGTCAACAAATATTGAATACTAACTATAATAGAACCAGACACAACAATAAGCCAAGTGGTCTCAGTTTCTGTCCTAACAGAACATAGAAGCTAGCTGTCAGAAATAAACCTTCATATGTTTGACATGATATTATTAAAGAGTGGTGGTAAGATTTGAATTGCTATTTACAATAAAGAGAAGTCAAATGGCATTAAATATAAGCCCGAGCATAAAGATCTCTTTGCACAAAAGCTATAAACCTACAAGCTACACACCAAATAAAGCCCATAAATTTGCTTTGTTTGGTCCATGACATACTTTATTTTTAATTAGTTTTTTTTTTTTTAATGGAACATAAAACTCAGATCTCTGGCTACTCAGACATGGCAAAAAAAAAAAAAAAAAAAAAAGATTTACATTTTCACATGACAGTTGGCATGCAATTCAACCCAAATCCCCAACACTTCCTGTCCAAGCCCCCGTCCTAGCCCTTTTAGACTCATTGCTATTCTCAATGCTGATGTCAGTTAACTGGAGGCAACCAGAAAGGAGGAGGATTTTTTCCCTATTTTCCTACTGAAATAAAACAAAAGGAACAAAAATAATCCTTAGAAAACCTCAAAAAGCCTCATTTTAGGGAATGGATCTAAGGGAAAGCTGTGAGAATTGGCTTTTCTCCCCCATGGTGAGTTTGAGAAGATAAAAACCTTAGTTTGAAGCAACTAATAGTGAACAATCTTCCCTGGTAGGTAGCTCAGCTGGTAAAAATCTGCCTGCAATGCAGGAGACCCTGATTCAATTCCTGGGTCAGGAAGATCCCCTGAAGAAGGGATAGGCTACCCACTCCAATGTTCATGGGCTTCCCCAGTGGCTCAGACAGTAAAGAACACGCCTGCAATGCAGGAGGCCTGGGTTCAACCCTGAGTTGGGAATATCCCCTGAAGTAGGGTTAAAAGCTTATTTGGGCTTCCCTGGTAGCTCAGCTGCTAAAGAATCCACCTACAATGCAGGAGATCCAAGTTCAAATAGTGAGCATGAAAAATATACAAATCAACTAATATTTTTATGTGCAAAATTCAGGGCAATGGGCAAAATTTGTGCCAAATACCATAGGGGCCAAAGCATAAGCCTGCATCTAGTTAAGCTCATGGTCTAGTGTATGATTCCAGACTATGTGCAGCAGACCACTGAAGTACATAAACCAAGCTTTAACAGTCAACTAAGTCATATTTGTCAACTAAGTCATCTTATGCATACATGCACAAACATGTTTTTTCAAATATAGAATGCTGCTATTTTGAAAACTAAAATTCAGACTTTTTAAATGCAGTGATATCACTACATGACAAGAAAAAAAAACTGTAAGTATAATCATGTCATATATGGGACCGTGAAATTCTTTCTACTAAAAGAGATCCTTCAAAACAGGAGCCCTCTAACACTGAATTTAAATTATTTTATAGGAAAACTTGGAACTATCTATTAAATTTTCTATGCATTAACTTTCAAATTTTTCACTTCCAGGAATTTATTCTTCAGATATATATACTTGAAATAGTACATAGAAATGTTCATTGAATATTCTTTGTAATAGTAAAACTCAAGAAAAGGTTAAAACCCATTAGAAGGCAAGGAAGGATAGTGGTCTCGAGAAGTTCTCCCAGATATCTGAACTTGGGGTCTGCTAGAGGACCTAACCAAGGACCTCAGCTCTCAGTCAAGGTTGAAAGTCCTGTCCAACATCATTTGCTCACTGTTATGAGCAGTGACTACTATGTAGTAATCTTAAGCTTCTACAAAATGAAACAGTAGGAAGTATGGAGTTTGGGTGGAGTGGAAGAAATTTCATGAGTAAATTCACACTGATTACTCAAAGTAGTCCTCTTTACCACTAACCATCTATGGAATTTACATACAAGATCAATATACCAAATATGAAAAAGAAAAGAGTAAAATCACCTTCAACCTTGGAAAATCACATTCAAACCAGTTTTACTTGCTAAATGCCAATGCCTAAATTTAGCAATAAAAAAAAAAGAAAAAGAGCCTTCTCAAAATGCAAAAGAACTTTCCACATAACAGTGTTCAAATTTTGCAATGCTTTGGTTTAACAGAAAAAGGTGATTTCTGTAAAACAGACTGGCAACTGAATTGTTAAAAGGCTTAATTAATCATAAAACTGTAATATTAACTAAGATCTTAAAATGCAGTTTGTTATCCAGTCTCTCTCCAAAATCCACCTTGAACTCCCAGAGAGAGTAAAGTCTAAACTCCTTTCAATATATCTAATATATCAATATCTTATCCTATTGGGAAAGCCCCTCTGAAAATTATCAGATATAATGTCTCACTTCCAATGCTATTTCTCAATGACCCCACTTCTACCTTATCTCTCCTCCTGACTTCACCAAAAGCTGAAAGAATTTCCTTCTAATAGCCTTCTAATATTTAATAACATTCACTGTTGAGACTTATTCACTGTTGAGATTTATTCCATCCTTCATGTGTAATTCAATATAAATTCTTTTTGTCCTTCCTCAGCATAAAATGGACAATAAACAAATACCACACTCCACTTAGATTTTCTTATAGTTGAAAACATTGCTAAATTATTCCTCAGTTTTCATTTGATAAGAAATAAATGTAGTTTCCAGGAATTGCATCCCATGAGGTGGAATTGTTGAGGAGACCAAGTACTCCTTTTCAGCAGCTGTGTTTTAATATCTTTAATGAATGCACAGCTCTACTGGTTTACCATATCAAGGTCATTGCTTACAAAAATAAAAAACTGGATCAAAGATCCGAACTTAAAGCATATACACAAACATAGCAATAAACAAAACACAAATGAAGGAGCAGAGCATAATATAACCTTTCTGCACACATTTTTCTTTATGCTAAATTCCTTAGATGTTACAATTGAAAGACTCTTTAAAATAAGACTTGGAATTTTATTGTGTTGAACTAAGAGGAAAGCAAAAGTCAAATGTTGAGAGGTAAAATTAAAAAGGAAGTAGCTAATTTCATGACCTATAAATGGTACAATATCAAGTCAAACTGATATTGGGTAAATAGACCTGAGAGAATGCCTCTCTGCTCATGGTTGCTATTATCACTACAGATCTGAGATCTTGGGATAACTACAGTTTATTCTTAATCCACAAAAGAAGAATATTAGTAGTACACTTAAAAGTCATCTAAATACATTTTAAAGGTGCATAAACATAAAAAGAGCAGAATAAGCACTACAAAAATAGCTGAATGGCATGGGAATGCCAGAAGTCAGGTAAGAAGCAGCCTTGCTCCCTGGTCTTTCTTACCCAGAACCAGAGTTTCCAGTTCAAGGAGACTGCTTTCAATTTGATTTTTTATCAATTTTTATTTTGGCTTAGTTTATTGTAGGAGTTTCTGGCTTCTTGTTGTCTGAGGGGCGAGGAGATAGTAAACAATATACACACAGCAAAACAAAAGAGCAAGAAGCTTACTACTTGGAACCATCTATTATATCATGTGTAGATATGTGTTCAGTCGCTCAGTTGTGTCTGACTCTTTGTGATCCCATGGACTATAGCCCACCAGGGTCCTCTGCCCATGGAATCTTTCAGGCAAGAATACTGGAGTGGGGTGCCATTTCCTACTTCTCCTGACCCAGGGATCAAACATGCATCTCTTGCGTTTCCTGCATTGGCAGGCAGATTACCATTAGTGCCACCTGGGAAGCCCATTACACTGTAATACTTTACTAACAAATAACAGAGAGAACTAGTGGGTCTTTTTTTTTGCTTTCATCCTTGTTTTAAGGAGAATAATCTTTTTTAAAAATAGATAGAATAAACTTTTTAAAAACACACAAAGCTCTAAGTAGACAAAGGAATTTGAGAAAGAAGAAAGCTGGAAGCATCAAACTTTCTGATTTCAAACTCTATTACAAAGCTATAGTGATTAAAACAGTATGATATTGGCATTAAAATAGACACATTGACCAATGCAATGTTATACAGAAAGCCCAGAAAGAAATCCAAACAAATATGATTATTAATTTACAATAAAAGAGTCAAGAATATACAATAAGGAAATAATAATCTTTTAAATCAACACTGTTGGGATCACTGGACAGCCATGTGCAAAAGAGTGAAACCAGACCACTACCTTACAGCAGTAACAAAAACTAACAAAATGGATTAAAACCTTGAATGTAAGACCTGACCAATAAAACCCCTAGAAGAAAATATACGTGGTGACCTCCTTGACATAGATCTTGGTGATGATTTTTTGGGTCTGACACCAAAAGTAAAGACCACAAAAGCAAATATAAACAAGTGGAACTACTTCAACCTAAAAAGTTTCTGCACATCAAAGGAAACAATCAACAAAATGAAAAGACAACCTACTGAGTAGGAGAAAATATTTGCAAATCATATATCTGATAAAGGGTTAACACCCAAAGTATATAAAGAACTCATACAACTTAATAGAAAAAAAAATCCTATTAAAAAAAATGGGCAGAGGAGCTGAATAGACATTTTTCCAAAGAAGACATACAGATGGCCAGCAGGCAAATGAAAAGGTTCTCAACATCATTAACTGTCAAGCAAATGCAAATCAAAATGCAATGAGATATCATTTCACACCTGTTAGAATTATCAAAAAGACAAGAAATAACAAGTGTTGGAAAGCTGTGGAGAAAAGGGAACACTTTGGTTTGCTTTTTGTGGGAAAATTGGCACAGCCACTGTGGAAAATAGTATGGAGGGTCCTCAAAAAATTAAAAATAGAACTGTCATATGATCCAGCAATTCCACTTTCAGGTATTTATCTAAAGGAAATGAAAACATTAACTGGGAAAGATAAAGAATATATGCACCTTTATATTCATTGCACCATTATTTATAACAGTCAAGGTATGGATATATGGAAATAGCCTGTTTCCATCAACAGATGAATAGATAAAGAAGATGTGGTATGTGTATGTATGTATGTATGTATGTATATGTGTGTGTGAAATATTATTCAGCCATTAAAAAAGAATGAAATATCATTTGCAACAATACAGGTGGAGCTCAAGGGCATTATGCTAAGTAAAGACAAATGTGATACAATCTCTCATATGTAAAATCATTTCTTAAAAAACCTCAGTGAGAACAGATCATTGGTTGTCAGATGGGCATGTGGGGGTGAGAAAAAATGGGCAAAAGGGATCAAAAAATAAAATAAATAAGTAAATTTTTTAAACAATAACTACACAAGTTCCAAAATTTATTTCAAACCTGTTTGAGAAACATAATAGATATGTGATAATTAGCTTGCTATTATTTCTTTCCACTTTATTAATTCCTCAAATAAAGTCACAAACATACTGTAGCGAAGAGTGAATTGGTACCAGGTGGGGTTTAAAGTAGCATTCCTCTTCATTCATTGTTTTCTCACGTCTTAAGATGAGAGAAGGAATACATCACCGTGAATACCATGAAGCTCCTTTACCTTTTCAATAAATCTAAGACATCATTTCATAGAAGTGTGGATTTTAATAAGGTGCCTCTGTTAAAAAACAAATTCAATTCTATGTCTTCAATATCAGTGGAAGTAAAGGGGTCTTCAAATAATTAGAATTTCAAATTCAGAGCTAAACATAGCACATAAATTTGATAGCTACTCATCCCTCACAGTGGATATTAGATAGCATCCAATTTTTATCTTAACTTAAAAACTACTGTCCAGTCCAACAGGGGGTAAGTTCAATGCTTACATGTTTCGAAAAATACAACTGAAATCAAAAACTGGTGACAGGAGAGTCGAAGAACTCTCATCATCTTAGTTTAGTTTGTGTGTGTGTGTTGTTTTGAGTTTTTGTTTTTATTTGTTGTTTTTGTTTTTTACTTGCTCTCAGTTCAAGTGAATCTATCTGGGATGAATTTTATCCCTCAATACTGAAAGGATTTACAAGTGCAATGCAAGACAAACATTAGCATTTTGAGACACTGTATTCAATAAAAGAGAATGGCAAAAGACTGAAGATTAGCAAGCCAATGTTCCATTTTCCAAATATATTTTTTGGAAGCTACAGACTTTAAAAGTTTATTTCAACCAAAAAAATAAATAAACTTGAACCAAATCATTAACAGGGTATGTGAAATTTTTAAGTGTGAATGACTAGGAGCCAGCCTGGCCTTGCAAGAAAAATTCATGAGAATTAACCTAGTATCCTTTTCTAGTCACCAGGCCAGCACAAAATGTTGTATTGGGGTTGCAGAAAGACCTTTGAAACTTTACATTATGTACTTACTAGCTCCATGAAGAAATGTAATATGGATAATATTACAAGTGAATGAATTAGTAGCTAGAAAAATAATAACAAAGAGCATTGGTTAATAGATCAAATTCAATCTGTAATAAATTGTCTATTCTGATGTTCACCAACATTTGGATTGAAAATTTGACTATCTTCTTATAAAATCTACAAATAAACAGAAATTGGAGACATAATATGTTTGAGAGCAAAATCGAGATCCAAAATATACAACAATGAAGAAAAAGGAGTTCAGCTGGAGGATAGAACTAATGAGAATCTGGGAGTAAGTGTTAAGACAGGAAGCAGGTAAAGAGCAAGTGACTTCAGAGCAAGGGAAACAATCATAACAGTATCATTTAGGAAGATAATCATCCCAATGCCATTCTGAGTTTATGATTCCTCTGGCTGCTGTGTAGATACTGCATGGAAGGATGGTGGCATGAATCATGTGAAAAGTGCTGTCCTTTCCATCCACGTAGAGATGGGACTATCTTAGTGATAGTGAAAACTGGAGGCAAATATTGGTCATCCTTGAGGAGGCATGAATAATTTTTCTTCCTGTT
Organism: Redunca redunca; assembly: GCA_006410935.1. Lineage (NCBI taxonomy): Eukaryota > Metazoa > Chordata > Mammalia > Artiodactyla > Bovidae > Redunca > Redunca redunca. Next base: position 140,589 of record SJYQ01004097.1, read on the forward strand.
GTGGGACTAGCCTCTTCAAAAACAAAATACTTTTAATGAAAATAGTTGAGACAAGGCATAGTGCAAGGCACTTTGGAGAAAACAACTTGAGCAAGATACCAACTCTACCTTAAGAGTTACAATTTTGATAGGTTTTCACACACATTGAATCCAAAGCAATGTCTGCTGTGTTTAATGACTAGGACAAACACAGTGCTAGGGATGTTCAAAAGATAGCAAGACTCCTGCTTGGGCTTAGGAGGAAAGCTTCTTGGAAGAAACAGCGCTGAGCAGGGCTAAAGTTAGTAACCAAGGCATTCCTTGGATCTGAGACAGCCTACTACTTGAAGAATGCCTGAACCCTCAAAACAGAAAAATAACGTGGCCATCGGTTGATTTCTAATGTTTTCCTCTCCAGATCCTTTTCCACCCTATCCAGCCCCAAGGAAACTGGCCTGTGTGGACTGCAGCTAGCTTCCAGTTGGGTTCAGCCAACCTGAGGCACCAGGTCAGTCTCCAGGGCTCCTACCTCCTACCTGCTGCCCCCTGCTGTCCACCCAGATTATCTGTGTCTTTCTCCCAACAGCCAGCTCTTGTAATTGGACCAACTCACACAGCTCTCTCACTAGGTTCAGGGTTCATCTTCTTTCCTTGCTCCTTTCAGCCTAGGAGGGCAAAGGCTCCCCGCAAATACTAACCCTGAGAAGCTGCACTACACCTTGTGGCCTTCATTAAGCCCCACCCCCTTTGTAAATTGTTCCTTTATTCAATTCAGTTGAATTTTATTCAAGTCAGCTACCCAGTTTGAGTGTGCCATCACTTTCCTTGGCAAGACCTTGGCACACACAGTCCCCTTTGGGGTGTCATATTCATATTGCTTCCCTGGTGGCACAGTGCTAAAGAATCCACTTGCCAGTGCAGGACATGCAAGAGACACGTGTTCAAATCTCCTGGGTGGGGAGGATCCTCTGGAGTAGGAAACAGCAACCCACTCCAACATTCTTGCTTGGAAAATTCCATGGACAAAATTCCATGTAGCCTGGGCTACAGTCCATGGGGTCACAAAGACTCAGACACGACCAAGTGACAGAATACACACGTGTTCGTATTGCTAAGCTGAAGACTGTTCTCAAGCCTTGAACTAAGAGTCTTTGTCCATGGAGAATGAGAGATCAAGACCCAACCTGACTACAAAAGGACTCTTAGGAAAGAGAATCAGCAGAAGCAGGCACAATGTCTTGCCCTTTCCCACATCATTAATAACTTTGTGTATGCATATTCGGAATAAGAAAGACGATGAAAATGACTACCTCAATAAGATGAACAGCCCCTAACTTTGCACTCCTGGGCCAAGCTAAAGACAGACTGTGAATCCTCACTCACCCGTGTCTAAGAAGTATGACCCCAACTGTCTCTTCCGCTGTCACTGCCCCCACCACATACTCTGCTGGCATCTGCTGCCCACTGTCCCAGAGGCAGCCTCCAAAGACCAAACAAGTGTTTATGTTTATATTATTTTTATAATATAAATAAAGTAGACCTCTCAATTGGGGGAAATCTGTGCCTTACTTTAGTACAATGTTGCAAAGGCAGCCTCAACATTATTGGTAATACTATTCCTTAGTTTAGGTAGATTCATGTGTTTATTTTCTTATTATACTGTGCTCCCTTTTCTCACTCTATCTGGCCTCATCCTTTGTCTTTTAGGAGCCAAGACTCAAACCTGTGCCGGCAGGAATTTGTGAAGAGCAGATCAGTCTCACAGTACTGCACAGCACTGCCAATAATTAATAATTAAGGATTCGACCTCCCTTCTGCTAATTCCACCACGAGGCACTTTCAATGCCCGTGTCTTCCCAGGCTCCAGGCTTCCAACCTTTCTTCAGAATCTCCACTTGCCGCCCACATTTTCTCTCCTCCCCTTTCCTCCATGGACCATTCAGCTCCAAACCCCAACCCCTAAGTTTCTTTTCTTTCCTAGTCAGAACAGTTTAGCAATCTCTCTGTATTTCATTGCACTCCAGAAGGTCTCATCTTCTTAATCAAACACATCTACTAATGTAGGTCCCCAAATAAAGACAGTTGTCTCCTTGAGATAAACACTATGCATTAGCTTAGAAAGTAATATATACAACTTTCTCTTTACCACAGCTATGAACATGCTTTGTAAATGGAATGGATTTTAACAAGCCTATTTCACAAAAAATTTCAAATCACTTTTTGTTTACAGACACCATCAGCGTATAAACCATAGGTCTAAAGAAAACATAAATGAAAGACATCTTTGGAGACTTCCTTCATGCATTAAGGACCTTTAAATTTCAGGACTTAAAATACCCAATTCATATATCTATACTTCTGCTCCCCTTCACAGCACAAGCCAATCTGCTGGAGTTATTTCACTATATAACCTGACCGTGGCTGGCAGGTACAATCAATATTGCAGACTTTATAGTTCCTGGCACAGCTTTCTGCACAGAGTAGATACTAAATATTGTTGACAGATTGAATCAGACTCCAGTGGTCCAGAGAGCTCACACAGAAGCTACCAGTTTGAAACTGGTGCAGGTGGTTTCTATGCAAGGAACTGTGTAAGTAGGAACTGTCAAGTAGATTCTGACCAGGGGAAAATTTGTTCTAGGATAAACTGCGTGCAGTTTTCACTTTTTCATTTTTAATTTTCAAACTATTGTTCTATTATGGGCTGAATTGTGTCCTCTCTCCCCAAAAATCTATAGTTGAAGTTCTAAACCCTAATGTTAAACAAAGTGAGTCTCTTTGAAGATATTGTCTTTAGAGAGGTAATCAATTAATATGAGGTCATTAGCATGGACTCTAACCTAGTGTCAAGGGTGTCCTGATGATTAAAAAGAGATTGGGACACAGACATGCATAGCGGAAAGACCACGTGAAGACACAGGGAGAAGACAGCCATCTACAAGCCAAGGAGAAGAAGCCAACCCTGCTGTGTTCCTGAATTGTGAGAAAATACATTTTTGTTGATTAAGCTACCCAGTCTATTATATTTGTTATGGCGCCCTAACAAACTCATACATACTCCCAAAACCTTCTAGTAACAAGCTTCATAACATCTGGAGAAGGAAAATTTACAGAACTCTCTAAAAGCATAATGAAAATCCTCAGGAATCTCTTTCCTTAAAAACTGCTTACAAGTGCAAAATAAAATTTTGCATATAATTTCAGGAGATTCATGGATCCCTTTGATTCAGACGCACAGTTAAGATTCCCTGTGTTTGACAAAGGAAAATATAAGCAAAGTAAAAAGACAGCCTTCTGAATGGGAGAAAATAATAGCAAATGAAGCAACTGACAAACAACTAATCTCAAAAATATACAAGCAACTTATGCAGCTCAATTCCAGAAAAATAAATGACCCAATCAAAAAATGGGCCAAAGACCTAAATAGACATTTCTCCAAAGAAGACATACGGATGGCTAACAAACACATGAAAAGATGCTCAACATCACTCATTATCAGAGAAATGCAAATCAAAACCACAATGAGGTACCACTTCACACCAGTCAGAATGGCTGCGATCCAGAAGTCTGCAAGCAATAAATGCTGGAGAGGGTGTGGAGAAAAGGGAACCCTTTTACATTGTTGGTGGGAATGCAAACTAGTACAGCCACTATGGAGAACAGTGTGGAGATTCCTTAAAAAATTGCAAATAGAATTGCCTTATGACCCAGCAATCCCACTGCTGGGCATACACACCGAGGAAACCAGAATAGAAAGAGACACATGTACCCCAATGTTCATCGCAGCACTGTTTATAATAGCCAGAACATGGAAACAACCTAGATGTCCATCAGCAGATGAATGGATAAGAAAGCTGTGGTACATATACACAATGGAGTATTACTCAGCCATTAAAAAGAATACATTTGAATCAGTTCTAAGGAGATGGATGGAACTGGAGCCGATTATACAGAGTGAAGCAAGCCAGAAAGAAAAACACCAATATAGTATACTAACGCATATATATGGAATTTAGAAAGATGGGGATGATGACCCTGTATGCAAGACAATAAAAGAGACTCAGATCTATAGAGTGAACTTTTGGACTCTGGGGGAGAGAGAGAGGGAGAGGGTGGGATGAGATGGGAGAATGGCATTGAAACATGTATACTATCAAGTAAGAAACGAATCGCCAGTCGATATCTGATGCAGGATGCAGGATGCAGGATGCTTGGGACTGGTGCAAGGAGAGGACCCAGAGAGATGGTGGTGCAGGTATACTATATCTTTGTGTTTCCCCCCAGATTTGATTGAACTGTTAATCTGATTTGAAAGTTTGTACATACATTTTTCTAGTTTAATCAAAAAAAAAAAAAAACTGCTTACAAGTGCAAAATAAAATTTTGCATATAATTTCAGGAGATTCATGGATCCCTTTGATTCAGACGCACAGTTAAGATTCCCTGTGTTTAGTATCAGATACCCTCAAGCAACATGCATGAAAAATCTGCTGGTCTAGCACTGAGACATCTATTTAAATCTCCAGTGACTGGTATAAGGATTATTGTCATTACCTTTGCAACCTACTAATAAAAAAGACATCAGTTAAATGACTAATTATATAACATTATAAAACTTCACAAAGAAAAGCAAGAGAGGCCATGGAAACAAACCATGAACATAAACGTGATTCTAAATTACAGAAAATAATTGTGATGAACAAGTAAAAGAATACATTAATAAATGATTCAAATATGTTTAACTCTTTCTATAATACTCAAGAAAACATGGATAATTATGATCAGAATTTTAAAAGAAAAGTGAAAAATATCCATGCAGAAATAAAATGAACTAGAATAAAATGTATTCTTTTTTATTAAAATATGACATGATTTGTGTCAATAAAGTAGTTTAGCTAAATGAAAGGGAATAAACCTGCTATTCAAAGATATGTTGTAAGGTAAGACTTTTGGAGGCAGGAGCAGGGGCTAGATAACTGTTAGGGGTGTGAGAAGAGTTTCTGGTTGTGAGTGGGAAGCTGAACTACATGCCCTTTAACACTTACACTTCACTAGGGAGGAAAGTGATCCAGGCAAAACAAAAGGCCACTGCAGAATGTACTGTATCATAAGAGAAGGACAAACTGATAGAGGATTTCCAAGAAAAGTGCTGCCTTTTGTGTGTGCATTTCGAACTCTGACTTCCCTGAACACCTTTCCCGTGCTAGCCAGCAGACCACACCGGAGCAGCATAATCTTATATCAGCATGAGCAGATATAAACATAACTTAATGTCATACCTCAGGGAGCATAAAAGATGGGTGGCCAACAGAAAACAAGTGTGCACCAGCTGGCCATGACAGCAACTACAAATCTATGTCAACTCTGAAGAGGTGAAGCTTAAAACTGAAAGTCAGCACTAAACATTTCACTTGAAACAGAGAAAGCCAGGAACAACATGTCTCTCGGCGTTAAGAGATCTCCTCTCAGAGTCATGGATGTGGAAATGCAAGCCCCAGTTGATGGCTGCCCAAGATGACCATCACTATTGCATACACTCCAGAGACTGCTCTGCCCGTTTTTCATTGGTTGGTTACGGTTGATGCCATCACAAAGTTAAAGAAAGGCACCTCTGACTATTCTGTGATAGCAGGGGAGTTCTCAATGCCCTCCATATTCCTCACCTATCAACCTACCATGACACCATTCTGTGATAATGAGCTCTTTCCACTGTTGCTGGACCACAACTACTGATTTTGCTCACAGTCATAATTCTTGACAGTACTTGCTTGAAGCTCATATTTTGATCTTATTTCATTCATTCATTGAAATTTTTACATTATGTTTCTATGTTGAAGTTCTGCTTTCAACCCTGTACTTAATGGTCTTGAGGATCAATCTAAAAATCTACTTCAGCATTATATCATGGATTATTATGATCTTGATAGATAATTGTATGTTTAACTTGATTCCTTCTAGTTATTTCCAGTTTCTTTTCCTCTCTCATTCCTCTGAACCCATGCTCAAATTCTTTCTCACTATATCCTAAAATCTAATACTGTACTCCAGTTCTTATTGAAATTAGGAGAAAGTTAAACCTTTGTGAAAATTAAAATTAAAATATCCAGAATATTCAGAATATGCCCTAGAGAAACCCAAAAATATCATTCAGAAAAAATGTCTAAAGTCCTTCTGTGTAAAAAATTGATAGTCATTCAACCTAGACATTAACATTTTATTGGACACACTGAAAGATGACACATTCTAGCTTTTCAAAAACGAAGCCTCCAGTCTTTTTCTGTTTATTTCAAAGGTGCATTTTAAGGAAAGAAAAACTTTGATAACTGAGGTTAACCTTAGAGGCAGAGGTATTTAGGGATGTGACAGTCTGAGTCAAAACAGAAAGAAAGAATAATGAGCCCAGTTAAAGAGTCATATAAAATTTTTCATACAGTGATATAAAACCCAATTACAAAATGACAGGTATTCTAAATTATCCTGTCTGAGTGCTTTGGATTGCACTCATAATATTTAAATTCATGTCGCTGGTATGACTTATGCAAGCTGTGGCTAATATTCACCCTCCATAAATTATGGGGAAACCCAGTCACATATGTGGTGGCAACTGGCAAGAAGGGAAAAGACTCTAGTCTACAAATCTGAGCCAAGGAGCAGCAGCAGCCAGATGTTGAGGCTCATGTGTGCATGCGTGCTCTGTCATGTCTGATTCTTTGGACTACAGCCCGCCAGGTTCCTCTCTCCAGGGGATTTTTCAGGCAAGAATACTGGAGTAGATTGCCATTTTCTTCTCCAATGGATCTTCCCAATGCAGGGATTGAACCCACATCTCCTGCGCCTCCTTCATTACAGATGAATGCTTTCCTGCTGAGCCATCAAAGAAGCCCACATTGCTGCTCACTGAACAGGAGGACACATTCTTCAACACCAGTGAAACTTTCAGGCCTATATTTTACCAAATATAATGTTATGATCTTCCAACTGCTCAGGCCAAAAACTCGAGACGCCTACCTTTGACTTATCTTTTTTTCTCAGACTCCACATCCAATTCACCAGTAAAAACTTTGGTCTCTGCTTTTAAATTACAGTCGACAATCCACTTCTTACCTGCACCACTGCCATCTCCTCTAGCCCCATTCCAGTCCACTTCTGTCTCTCATCTAGATTACTGACTGATACATCCTTCTTCCTAAAGACTCTCTCTTTGCTTCTGCTCTTACACCCTACAATCTGTTCTCAACCAGGCAATCAGAACAATCCTTTTAAACATAGGAAAGATAATGCCACTTTCTGCTTATATCTTTAACAGCTTCCCATCTTATTCACAGTAAAAGCCACAAGACTTACTGTGACCTATAGTTTCTACATAATTCTTCCACCCTCTGCTCTACCACCGCTTCTCTAACCCCTTTGATTACTCTCTTATTCCGTCCAGCCACACTGGCCTCCTTGCAATTCCCCCAATATATCAAACTCCTTTCCACCTGTGTTAGTCAGTATTCTCCAGCTAAGGGAACCAATAATATATATACAGATATATAAAAGAGGATATTTATTACAGTAACTGGCTCATGTGATTATGGAAGTTTGAAAAGGAATTCTCACCATTTTTTAAATTCCTCTCGAGGAAATCATTGTATAAATTTTACTTTTCTTTATTTATATAACCTTAAAGTTAGAAGGGACCTGAAAGTTTGTCTAGTTTAAGTGCCTCTTCCCCAAATAACATATCCTACATTTGAATGTTTATCAAAAATTTTTCTTTATGTTGAACCAAAATTTGTCTACTTGTAATATCCATACTGTGAATTTTGTTCAGTTGTGCCTTTACATGCTCAGGAAGAAAATTTTTAAGAAATAACAAACTTGAAACAAAGGACTTGAAGTAGGAATTAAGAACTTGAAAAATTGCTTCAATTAAGGGAAGTATTTCCATGGTATTATGTCACCTATGATTTCTCCCATTTTATTATTCTTTTTCAAAATTGCTTTAGCTGCTCTAGTTCCTTTATCTTTCCATATAAATTTTATAATAATCTTGTGTATCTCTATAAAAGTCTTTGGGGGATTTTGAATACTTGTGTATCAATTACAGAAGAATTGACGTCTTTACTATATTGATTCTTCTAATCTATGAACTTGGTATGTTTATCCATTTATTTAGATCCACTTCTAAAGGTCCTTCATATGTTTTGCTAAATTTACATTTATGTATTTCTTTGAGTGATTGTAAATGGCATCACATTTTTTATTTTAGCATCATTTATTTATAGAAAACAAAACTCTCAGTAAACTAGGGATAAAGGGAAACTTCCTCAACTTTAAAGCACACTTACAAAAAAAACCCACACCAAACATCATACTTAATGGTAAAAGACTGCAAGCTTTGCCTAAGTGTGTTCAAGGTAAGAATGCCCACTCACTACTGCTGTTCAACATAATATGAGATGTTTTAGCCAGTGCAATAAGCAAAAAAGAGAAACAAGAGACATACATATCAAAAAATAAATAAAACTGTCCCTATTTGCAGATGGTCTACAGAGAAACTTTCAAGGAATCTATTAAAAAAAAACCTCTTAGAACTAGTAAGTGGGTTAAGCAAGGTGGCAGGTGCAAGATTAATGTTAAAAATAGATTATATTTCTGTGTATATATATATATAATATTGCTATTATAATAGCAATAGGGACTTCCCAGGTGGCTCAGGTTAAAGAATCCTTCTGCAATGCAGGAGACACAGGTTTGATTCCTAGGTCAGGGAGATACCCTGGAGGAAGGCACAGCAACCCACTCCAGTATTCTTGCCTAGAAAATCCCATGGACAAAGGAGCATGGTGGGCTACAGTCCATAGCGTCACAAAGAGTTGGACATGACCGAAGCAACTTAGCATGCAAGCAGGAATAATAGCAATAGACACCTCTCTTCTCTCTCTCTCTTCGAAACTACAGTGACTTGAATTGTTGTAGTCCCATATGTCCCTGAGGCTCTATGTATCTTTTCATCTATTTTTCTCTTTGTTCTTCAGACTGGCTAATTTCTGTTGTTGTATGTTAAAGTTCACTGACTTATTTTTTCTTTGTCTTCTCCATTCTTGTATTGAAACTACCCTTTGAGGGGTTTGTGTCTGTGTGTGTGTGCTTATTGGTCTTTTAGTTCTAAATTTCCATTTGGTTCTTCTTTATATTTTCAAATTTTGCTGAGAATTTCCGTTTTAGCCCAGACCTTCTATTATTCAATGGTTTCAAGCATATCTAGATGATGTTTGGAGCTTTTAATTGAAATATAGTTGATGTACAATATTATGTTAGTTTTAAAAGTTCAGTTCAGTCACTCAGTCGTGTCCGACTCTTTGCGACTCCATGAATCGCAGCATGCCAGGCCTCCCTGTCCATCACCAACTCCCAGAGTCCACACAGACTCATGTCCATCGAGTCAGTGATGCCATCCAGCCATCTCATTCTCTGTCATCCCCTTCCCCTCCTGCCCCCAATCCCTCCCAGCATCAGAGTCTTTTCCAATGAGTCAACTCTTCACATGAGGTGGCCAAAGTATTGGAGCTTCAGCTTTAGCATCGTTTCTTCCAATGAACACCCAGGGCTGATCTCCTTTAGAATGGACTGGTTGGATCTCCTTGCAGTCCAAGGGACTCTCAAGAGTCTCCTCCAACACCACATATCAAAAGCATCAATTCTTTGGTGCTCAGCTTTCTTCACAGTCCAATTCTCACATCCATACATGACCACTGGAAAAATGATAGCCTTGACTAGACAGACCTGTGTTGGCAAAGTAATGTCTCTGCTTTTGAATATGCTATCTAGGTTGGTCATAACTTTCCTTCCAAGGAGTAAGCGTCTTTTAATTTCATGGCTGCAATCACCATCTGCAGTGATTTTGGAGCCCCCAAAAATGAAGTCTGACACTGTTTCCAGTGTTTGCCCATCTATTTCCCATGAAGTAATGGGACCAGATGCCATGATCTTAGTTTTCTGAATGTTGAACTTTAAGCCAACTTTTTTACTCTCCTCTTTCACTTTCATCAAGAGGCTTTTAAAAGTAGAGAACAATAATTTGACATTGGCATACATTATGAAATGATCACCACTATAAATCTACTAACCATCATCCCCCAAAAAAACATTATAATATTGTTGATCATAATCAATTTGCTTTATTTTACAACCCTATGGCTTATTTATTTTATAACTGGAGGTTTGTACCCCTTAATTCCCTTTCTCTACGTATCTCACGTCTTCTTTATCTATTGATCTATCCATGAATACTTAGATTCTTCTGTATTTTGGCTACTGCAAATAATGCCTTATTGTAATTATTATAAATAATGTAAACATGCATGCACATTATATGCTTTGTAATGAATGTTTTCATTTTCTTTGAATAACTACCAAAATTAGAAATGCTGGACTGTATGGTAGTTCTATTTTAATTTTTTGAATAATCTCTGTTTTCTATAGTTATAAACCAATTTACATTCCCATCAACAGTGAATATGAGCTTTCCCATTTCTCCACATTTTTCAAGCACTTATTTTTTGTCTTTTTGATAACAGTCATTATAACAGATGTGAAGTAATATATCATTATGTTTTGATTTGCATTTCCTTAATAATTTGTAATGCTGAGCATCTTTTCATGTACCTGTTTACCACTTTCTTTAGTAAAATGTCTATCCAGGTCCTCTGCCCATTTTTATTCAGGTTTTTTTTTTAATCTTAAGTTGTATGAGTTCTTTGTATATTTTGGATATTAACACCTGATTGGATATATCATTTGCAAATACTTTCTCTCATTCAGCAAGCAACCTTTTCATTTTGCTGATAATTTCATTTGCTGCACAAAAGTTTTTTAGTCTGAGGCCATCCCATTTGTTTATTTTTGCTTTCATTTCCCTTAGGTGAGGAGACATTCCAAAAAAGTACTGCTAAGACAGATGTCAAGGTATATACAGCCTATGTTTTCTTCTAGAAGTTTTATGGTTTCAAGTCTTACTTGTAAGTTTTTAATCCATTTTGAGTTTATTTTTGTACCTGATGTGAGAAAGTAGTCCAGTTTGATTCTTTTGCATGTCTGGTTTCCCAGTTGGAAAAGCAATCATTCTCAGTTTCAACCATTAACTAAAGAGGCTGCCTTTTCCTCACTGTATATTCTTGCTTCCTTTGTCATAAGTTGGTTGGTTTAGTCACTAAGTCATGTCCAAGTCTTGTGACCCCATAGACTGTAGCCAGTCAGGCTCGTCTGTTCATGGGATTCTCCCATTGCAAGAATACTGGAGTGGGTTGCCATTTCCTTCTCCATTGTCATAGATTAATTGCCCATATAAGTGTTGGCTCATTTCTGGGCTCTCTATTCTGGTCCATTGATCTATGTCTGTTTTTGTGCAAGTACCATACTATTTTAGGGATTTCTGAGTGGAAAAGTGGTAAAAGAATTTGCCTGCCAATGCAGGAGACATAAAAGCTGTGGATTTGATCCCTGGATCCCGAAGATCCCCTGGAGTAGAAAATAGCAACCCACTTCAGCATCTTGGCCTGGAAAATTCCATGGACAGAGAAGCCTGTAGGGCTACAGTTCATGGAGTCACAAAGAGTTGAACATGACTGAGCATGAGCACCCACCACACTGTTTTAATCACTATCACTTTGTAGTATAGTTTGAAATCAGGGAGTGTAATACTTCTACCCCTATTTTTCTTTCTCAAGGCTACATGGACTATTCTGGGTCTTTTGTATTTAAATGTAACTTTTAGATTATTTGTTCTAATTCTGCTAAAAAATATCAGCACTTTGATAGGCATTGTATTGAATCTGTACATTGTCTTGGGTAGTCTGATCATTTTAACAATATTAATTCTTCCAATCCATGAAAATAGTACATCTTGCATCTATTGTATCATCTTTAATTTTTTATCTTACAGTGTCTTACAGCAGTGTCTTACAGCTTTCTGAGTACAGGTCTTTTACCTTCTTGGTTAGAGTTATTCCTGGGGATTTTATTATTTTTGATGCAATAATAAATAAGATTAATTTTTAATTTCTCCTTCTGTGGCTAGGACTTCCAATACTATGCTAATTTCTCTCTGTTGCTAAGACTTCTAATACTATGTTGAATAAAAGTGAGAGAGTGGACATCCTCATCTTATTCCTTATCTTAGAGGGAATGTTCTCAGCTTTCCACCATTGAGTATGATGTTATCTGTGGGCTTAACATTTATTGGAGAAGGGAATGGCAACCCACTCTAGTATTCTTGCCTGAAGAATCCCAAGGGCAGAGGTGTCTAGCAGGCTGCAGTCCATGGGGTCGCAAAGAGTCAGACATGACTGAGAAACTAACACACTATCATTTTTAGCCTTTATTATGTTGAGGGATGGTCCCTCTATACCCACTTTCAAGAGAGTTTTATCATAAATGCATATTAAGTTTTAGCAAAATCTTTTTTTATTTCCTTTGAGATGATCACTCCATGGCAAATAGATGGAGAAACAATGAAAACAGTAAGAGACTTTATTTTCTTGGGCTCCAAAATCACTGCAGATGGTGACTGCAGCTATGAAATCAAGACACATTTGATCCTTGAAAGAAAAGCTATGACCAACTTAGACAGTAAATTAAAAAGCAGAGACATAACTCTGCTGACAATGGTCCATCTAGTCAAAAAGCAATGGTTTTTCCAATAGTCATTTATGGATGTGAGTTGAACTATAAAGAAAGCTGAGTGCTGGAAAATTGATGCTTTTGAACTGTGGTGTTGGAGAAGACTCTTGATAGTCCCTTGGACTGCAAGGAGATCAGACCAGTCAGTCCTCAAGGAAATCAGTCCTGAATATTCATTGGAAGGACTGATGCTGAAGCTGAAGCTCCAATACTTTGGCCACCTGATGCAAAGAACTGACTCATTGGAAAAGATCCTGATGCTGGGAAAGGTTGAAGGCAGGAGGAGAAGGGGAATGACAGAGGATGAGATGGTTGGATGGCATCATCAACTTAATGGATATGAGTTTAAGCAAGCTCTGGGAGTTGGTGATGGACAGGGAAGCCTGGCAGGCTGCAGCCCATAGGGTCACAAAGAGTCAGACACGACTGAGTGACTGAACTGAACAGAGATGATCATGTGATTTTTATTCTTCAATTTTTAATGTGTTGTATCTCTCTCTGCGCCTACACAGAGGAAAGGCTATGTGAGAACATAGCAAGAAAGGAGCCACTGTAAACCAAGAAGAGAATACTCACCAGAAATTAAATTTGCCATCACATATGGGCTTATAGCCTCAGGACTGTAAGAAAACAAGTTTATGTTGTTTATACCACCAATTTTGTGCCATTTTCAATCACGGAAGCCTAAGCAAACCAATACAACTTCTAACATATTACACTCCCCTGGTTTTTCACTGGATATCAAAACCCATTTCCTTTGGAAATTCCTCATCTTACCATCTTTTTACATTGTAATTCTCCAGGTTTTATTCCTCAGGATCCTTCTCTTTTCAATCTATTATTACTGTTTAGTAATATAATTCAGTATTCAATATTAAATATATGTTGCTGCTGCTGCTGCTAAGTCGCTTCAGTCGTGTCCAACTCTGTGTGACCCCATAGACAGCAGCCCACCAGGCTCCCCCGTACCTGGGATTCTCCAGGCAAAAACACTGGAATGGGTTGCCATTTCCTTCTCCAATGCATGCAAGTGGAAAGTGAAAATTGAAAGTGAAGTCACTCAGTCGTGTCCGACTCTTAGTGACCCCATGGACTGCAGCCTACCAGGCTCCTCCGTCCATGGGGTTTTCCAGGCAAGAGTACTGATACCCAAATATATGTGCCTTGCTCAGACCTTTCTCCTTATACCTAATCAGTACCTCAAACGTAAAAGTCAAAACAGGTATCTTGAACTTTCTTCCACACCTTGCTTCTTCCACATTTTTCTCCATTTCAGTCAGGAACAAATTCATCTTTCCAGTTGCTCAGACCAAAAACTTGAAGCCATTCCTTGACTCCTTTCCTTCTCTTATACCTTACAATCAACCTGTCAGAAAATTTTATTGGTTCAGCCTTCAAATTTTTTCAAGAATTCAACCATATCTAAGTACCTCTTCTGACAACGCTATGGTCCAAGCCATCCTCATCTCTCGTCTGGAATACTGCTAAATCTCTTGCTGGTGTCCTTGCTTCCAAAGAGGTTTCTCTACAGAGTGACTAAATTGTTAATATTAACAACTATATTAAATTGTTAAATATAAATCTTATCACAGCATGCTTCTGCTCAAAATTCAACAATGGCAAAATGAATTCATTCATTCACCTAATAGACTAAAAACGACCTGCTTTTCACAACCTTTCTAACTGAATCTCTTTCTCCTCTATTTCTTGCTCACTTTGCTCTACCCATAAAGATCTCTTTGATGTTATTTAATATACCAAATATTTTTCTATCTCTGGAGCTATGCATTAACTATGTCTTCCTGTTCTATAAACTGAAATAATATTTACCTTGGATGTATGTTGTAGGAATTAAAAGTAATGTATATACACCCCCTGGTATATAAGAGAAATAGCTCTTAATAACATGGAAATTCACAATAAGAAGTTCAAAGGTGTGGTTATTCTGCCTGGGAAGCTTTTTACCCAGATATCTACCCTCTCTTTTCAAGTCCTTTGTTAAGAATCCTCATGCAGTTAGATCTTTATTGAGAACTCCACTTACTCCCATGATATCCTCACACTCCATTTTGCCCTTGTCTATTCTTCATCACAGGTATTTATTTCCATCTGATATACAATATATTTTATTTATTTGCCACCATTACCTATCCACTAGAATGTATTTTCATGGGGGCAGGGATATTTTTCTAATTCTTTCTCCAATTTTTATTACTATAACCCTAGCACCTACAATAGAGCCAACCACATACAATACACTCAAGAAGTATTTGTTGAATGAAGAAAAATATTTTTGAGATTCAAAAGCCCAATTTTCACTGCAGTTAGATAATCTGAAATGTTTTTCTATAAAGACTTTCAAAGAACCTAATGGAACCATTAGAAATTATATAAGACAAAGTAAAATATGATAAAAAGAAATGTCAGAATTCTTGGTATCATCAAGACCCATAAAGTCAAAAACTATTTCAGGTACAAAGACAAACACATATATGCACATGCACACACGCACACACACACAACTAATTTCACAGCAGCAACTAAAATTTCTAAGTCAATGTTCCAGACACATACCACCTTGATTTTATATTCCAGGAAAGAGACTCTTAGGAAATTCATAATGCAAAATTTCTAACTCATTGCCTTTTCTCTCCTTTTCCTTCACTTTATTCAACAGAAAAGACACACCTCTTAGAGAATGAGAAAGATTTTCTCCCTGAAATCTATAACTCCTCACCACAGCACAATTCTGGGAATAGAAATAGACATCAAGACACTTCACATCACTCTCGTGGGGGCTTGTAGTCAGGCTGATATACTGAAAAGAGCATAGGTTTCAGAATTAGACATAACTGTATCTGAATCAAAGCCCTCACCACATGCTGGCTGGACAAGCCACTAAACCTCTGCAGTCTTTGGTCTCCTCATTTATAAAATCAAGATATGATATTTGCATGGGTGTTATAATGATTAAAGGTAATGTATGTGAACTCTCTGGCCCACACCAGGTACTCAAGAAGGGTCTCTTTTATTACTGTGGTGATAAACTTCATAATAACAAGCTCCAAGAGGTGGTCTTCTTCTATAAATTCTATTTCTGTTAAACATTACTGTCTTTCATTTGTCATTCTCTATAACATAATACTAAAGTGAGGTACCTTTTTAAGCTTTTTTTCCTGACCCTCTTCTAACAAACTGGGACAAAGTTCTATCTCAAAGGTCTATTGGCAAAAGCCAGTAGCAAGTGTTTTTAGACAGACTGTGCTATTGATACAATAGATCACAGTAGGTAAAAGAATGAATGCTAGAGTCACCATAGGTGTGAACACTGACTCTACTTGTTCCTTCTTTGTGAAACAGAGCTAGCTCATAAAATATCCTTGAGAGAATTAAGTGAAGCAGTATATGCAAACTGCCTATAACAATGCCTGGAAGAAAATAAACATTCAGTAGATGTTATTTATTAATACTCTGAAAATGTAAACTTAGAAAAAATTTTTACAATTTCAGACTTCACATAAATTTTTTATTATTCGTTTATTTATGTCTTATGTATATTTCTTTCTAACTCAAAAGCCAGAAACTAACACAAATAATTTGTAACAAATAGAATACACAGGCATTTTATCCTTGTAATCCTCATTTTTTTACTGGGGACAGGAAAAGCAAAAGGTTTACCTAAACTACTAAAGAAGGTAGAAATTCTAGATTTTAATTAATTCTGTATATAATTTCTATATTTTCTATGGAAGTTTTAAAAATCTGTTTGACATTATTTGAAATAATATGCTTCAGAAAAGTGTGAAAATTTAATGACAATTCTCAAAAAAATCAAAACTAAATTACCTACCACATGATCAACAGATGATTTGAAAAATAAAAGGCAATTACAAAGAGATAACCAGTGTTTGTTAGGAACAAATAATGCCAAAATAATCTATTTTTGTTTCCATTAGCAAGTTTCTTTCCTAAGTGGAAAAGAGGAGAATCTTACTGATTTTGTATATTTTGGACTTTTAACATCTGATAAAAAATTTAATCTTATTGTCATGACTAAAGTAGGAAAATGTGACCTAAGTGAAACTGCCATCCAAAGCTGGACTGCTGTGCACAATGGTGCATTTGAATATATGTGAATACACACCTAGATGTGTGCCCTGCACAACCTGTACAACTAAACATAGATGCACCAAATCGTTAGTTTATTTGTCTATAAAATTAGAGATTTTACCATGATTGAAAGTTTGGCATCAACCTAAACGGAGTCTCCAATGAAATACAGTAATTTTCAACCTTTGATCCTTTCCTACTTAACTTTTTAAAATCAATTACTTGGATTAAAAAAAAAAAGAAATCATTCTTAATTAATCTTCAGAAGGGTAGTACTGAGATAATAGCTAATAAAACAAAAAAAGGAAACCAAGATCCAGAAAGACCTGAATAGGCTGAATCACTGGTATGTAGTAATCAAGAAGAAATTTAACAGTCATTGTAACATTTTGTACCCTAGACTTCAAAAAATCAATTGTAGTGGTGTCTTGAGGAGAAAACCCAGCCTGGCAGTTCTTATGAAAAGTACCTAGCACAACAGGCTGTGCAAAAGAGCTAACCCAATCATTGTGTGTGCTTAGTCACTCAGTCATGTCCGACTCTGTGTGATCCCACACAGAGTCCCTATTGACTTTACCCTGCCAGGATCCTTTGTCCATAGGGATTCTCCAGGCAAGAATACTGGAGTGATTTGCCATGCCTTCCTCCAGGGGATCTTCCCAACCCAGGCATCGAACCCAGGTCTCCCTCACTGAGGCAGATTCTTTACCATCTGAGCCACCAGGGAAGCCCATGAATACTGGAGTGGGTATCCTATCCCTTCTTAAAATAAGTATTATGAAGAGTCTGCTACAGCTTTGGAATTCAATGTCCTCAAAATGCCTGAAAACAATTCATTTTCCAAACCAAGTTAATATGTTGGCTCTATTATAATCCTAGGAACTGGGATATAAAATTTCTATAGGATAAACTGTCCTAACTTCACAAATCCTTAACAGACTCACTAAACTCATTAGTCTTTCAGCTCAAGTTCAACTTTTGAACTTATTCAATGGCTGGATTTTAAACAATTCTAGTTATCTAGTGGTCAGTAAGTAACTCAAAGTGCATAAGATATATTCCCTGGTGGCTCAGTAGGTAAAGAATCCACCTGCAAGGCAAGAGGCCTGGGTTCGATCCCTAGGTCAGGAAGATCCCCCTTGAGGAGGGCATGGCAACCCACTCCAGTATTCCTGCCTGGAGAATCCCATGGACAGAGGAGCCTGGCAGGGTGAAGTCAATAGGGTTGCAAAGAGTCAGACACAATGGAAGTAATTTTGCATGCATCCATGCAAGATATGTGAAAACAATTCATCATGATTCTAAGAACGGGTCATTTTCACATCAAATATTCAACACTAATACAGGGTCATATACACATAAGTGCTTGACATAAATGATTAATTTTTAGTATCATCCAAGGAACAACAGTAGTTTGACTACAGGAAGTAGTATAGCTTATTAGGTTATGAAGGAAACAAGTAATGTTTATTCAATGCCTGTTATATAGCAAGGACTTTCCCAAACTCTTACTCTCCACTCCTGAGTTCTATAAGTGAATAAGACACACTCAGAGAACTGGGATGGCTTAATTAATTTGCCCAATGTCACAGAGTTAGAAAGTGGCAGAAATTAAACCCAACCTAGAGGTTACCAGGGGTTGGAGGGTGGGGGGAATGGAGAGATGTTGCTCAAGTGGTACAAACTTCCAGTTATAAAACGAATACTTTCTGGGGATGTAATGTACAGCATGGTAATTTTAGTTCACACCACTATATTAAATACTTGAAAGTTGCTAAGAGAGTAGATCTTAAATGTCCTCACCCCCCCCCAAAAAAAAGGTAATTCTGTGAGGTGATGGAGGTGTTCACTAACCTTAATGTAATAATTTCTCAATGTACACATGTATCAAATCATCATGTTGCATCCTTAAAGTTAAGGTTATATGTCAACTGTATCTCAAAAAGCTGTAAAAAGACACATCTTTTTTAAAAAGCTGAGAGACAGCAAAAATCACCTGAGATTCAGCCATAGCACAATTTATCCTTGCAATCATAATAATGGTCCTCAGCATAACATTCTCTTCAGACATCCTCAAGTTAGACCCAGTTATATCTCAAAACTTGGCAGGCCATGAGTATTTAAAGATCTAGCACCTAATAAGGAGAGCATCAGTGTCCAACAGTTGTTTGTATACATGATTATGGATAAATACAAACCGTAATATGAGAATTGCTAACAGTGTCTGAAATTACCTAAGTTGTAATGGATATGCAAAAAATATTGATATGAAAATGTTATATCAATATACCATTACTATCAACATTCTATGTTTAATGGCAATAACAGAGCAAGTAAAGAGAATAAATAATAAGTATTACATACTTTCTTGTATTTATAAGCTTCTTGCCTCTTATATACCACAAACCACATACAATACTGAACATTTTAAATATTTCAAAGAAGCCAGTAACTATATTGGGTAAAATATGTAATAGATAGAAAACCAAGTAGAAGTCAGATTTGATAAAATATAAATTTTCTAAAAGATTAGTTTTTTCCCATACATACAACTGAAACCAGACACTCTCTGCCAGTAATAGAATTTTAACAAGGAAAGAAAATAACATTTCTATTGTAGACAAGATGTACCCTCTATAAACTATGAAGAAAGAAAAATAAATTTTCTCTCTGGAATGACATTATGACATAGCCAACTACAGGAAAAAAGTGCTAAACTCTTCAAAATAATTGTCAGGCTTATGCTTTATGATTTTGGTATTTCTGCTATTAGTTTATAAAATATTTTAATGAGTCACCCAAGTGTAATAAAGAATTTGCTTTGTTCATCCTTTCTTCAGTCAAAGAGAAACTGAATGAGAGATTATATACTATCTCTAAATCAGTCAAATTGGCAGTATTGAAGTCACCAATAAATATTCATTTCAGGCTGCTCAACAGGTTCACAAAAGAACAATAAGGAAAAGCTGAAACCATTTTCACTTGTAAATCAACGAATATCACTTATAAATTGAGTGATTCTCAATAAACGCTGTTGAGAATATAAAGCCTTCAGGGGACACAATCTCTCTACTCAACAATTTGAAATTTTAGAGAAATTTTTAAAAATGTAAAAAATAAATGAGCAATATGAGCATGCAATTTAATGTAAATATTGTGTTAACAGCTCTAAGCAAAGGTCAATGACATAAACAGATTACTAGCTTCCACTCTTCTTAAAAAGTAGAGAATTACCCTAAGACTATATTTTGGTTTATGATGCACAAAACATGAAAGAATTCTGAAAGAGAGAGAAGTAGGAATTTATGAGGAGTTACTTCAATGGAAGATAGAAATAAAATCTGAGAACTGATTTGATCACCACCCACAGCTGGCTCAGCTGTTAAAGAATCTGCCCGCAATGCAGAAGACCTGGGTTCAATCCCTGGGTTGGGAAGATCCCCTGGAGAAGGGAATGGCTACCCACTGCAGTATTCTGGCCTGGAGAATTCCATGGACTGTATAGTCCATGGGGTCGCAAAGAGTCGGACACGACTGAGCCACTTTCACTTTTACTTTCACAGGTGGAAGCCAGGGACAGGTACAGAAGCATTTATCCAGTTGACTGATCGTCCAGAGTACTGCAAACATCTAAGAGGGGCTTACAATACCAAGCATTTCAAATGTATTATGAAATGCATGCCAAGGATAATCTATGGATGAAATTATGATTGGAACAGGTAAATAGCATTAAGAATTAAGGAGGAAAGTACCAAATGTTGCAGAAGTCTGTCTTTATCCTGTTAAAAACAGTGTAAGAAATATTTCTCTTACTATTTAATTTTGCTATTTATCATAATGTCTAACCTTTTTAGATACAAAGAAAAATTAATCAGTATTTTGTGTAAATCACTAAATGAATGAGGCTAAAATACTAACCACTAGCTTAAGACAACATTCTTCATTTCAGAAAAACCTTAAAAACATCAAATGTTAGTACTGCAAAGCAAAAAATTAAAATGCAGTCACATGTAGTACAGACAGATAAATACCTGAGAATAGACATCATATTACTCTAAAATAGTGGCTGACCTATTCTGCATTTTATTTTACTGACATTTATCACCATAATTTAATACAACAGAGATTTATTAAGCATCTACCATGGGTTTTTCCAGTGGTCATGAATGGATGTGAGAGTTGGACTGTGAAGAAAGCTGAACACCGTGGAATTGGTGCTTTTGAACTGTGGTGTTGGAGAAGACTCTTGAGAGTCCCTTGGACTGCAAGGAGATCCAACAAGTCCATTCTAAAGATCAGTCCTGGGTATTCATTGGAAGGACTGATGCTGAAGCTGAAACTCCAATATTTTGGCCACCTCATGCAAAGAGTTGACTCACTGGAAAAGACTCTGATGCTGGGAGGGATTGGGGGCAGGAGGAGAAGGGGACAACAGAGGATGAGATGGCTGGATGGCATCACTGACTCGATGGACGTGAGTCTGAGTGAACTCTGGGAGTTGGTGATGGACAGGGAGGCCTCGCATGCTGCAGTTCATGGGGTCACAAAGAGTCGGACATGACTGAGCAACTGAACTGAACTGAACCATGGGCTGGGCATTATGACAGATGCTGGGCTAAAGAGATGAATTAACAAAATAAATGGTGCTTCTAAAATCCTCTAGCTTCAGTGTTCTTTCAGCGTTCTTCCACACTCTCTTCTTCCTGTTTAATTCCACCTGAATTTTAACTCAATGAAAATCAATATCATAAAAAGTATTTGATGCAAACAGTAGTAGATAGTACTACTATTAGTACTACTAGCAGTAGATGTGCACTGCGTGTGCTAGGTTGCTTCAGTCATGTCCGACTCTTTGCGACACCATGGGTCATAGCTCACCAGACCCCTCTGTCCATGGGATTCACCAGGCCAGAATACTGGAGTGGGTAGCCATTTCCTTCTCCAGGAGATCGTCCAGTCTGAGGACTCAAACCCCAGGTCTCTTATGTTTCCTGCATTGGCAGCTGGGTTCTTTACCACTAGCTCCACCTGGGAAGCAGCAATAGATGCAAACAAGTCCATATAGAATGAACAGACAACAATGTCCCACTGTATAGTACAAGGAACTATGTTCAATGTCTTGGGATACTATAATGGAGAGATTCCAACACAAAAAATCTAGATTGCTTTATCACCTTTATATTTAACTCTCATGACAACCTCATAAGAACCTGACAAATCAGGAAATAATCAGTAAATGACAGAACAAAATGAGAACCCAAGGTTAGGAGAGTGTCTTAGCACTTTGCCTCTCAGATAGAAGTCTGACCAATAAAGAAAGGACTTGATGGAGGTGGTACTTCATCATGAGCAGGAAGGAAGCAGTAAAAGAACAACAAAAATATTAGCCATGGCCTCGAGGATTGCTATGTCAATAGTAATAACACTAACTTATGGTTGAATATGTATATAAAATGCTTGCACAGTACTTCTGCATGTATTTTTGATGGTAACAAAAATCCTATATATCATCATTCCTACTTTACAGCATTAGAGAAGTTTAATGGTGTACTAGTACCAGCAAGTCACACTGCTGGTAAATTCTGGAGCCAGAGTACCAGCATTTATTTTTGACATACATTTTAGAGTTCTTTCCTTTTTCTTTTTGGTATTTTTTCTATTAAAATGTGCTGCATCTCCATAATAGTATATAGAATAAGGGCTATTAAAATTTTTAAATCAATTCATAATTTTGACACAAGGAATTAAATGGCCCTCATTAGTTAGATCACAAAATTTATAGAATAAAATTCATGATAGAGATATAATAATTATTTTTTAAAATCTAATAGAAAAGAAATAGCTCTAAAGTCAGTCAGACAAAAATATAAAATCCATGTTGGCTGTGGACTCATTTCTGCTGATTCACTGTAAAAACACAACATAGTCAGGAGGTAGTGGAATTCAGCTTGAGCAGCCTTGAAACTCTCCTTAGGAAATGGAGGGTTTAGGGGCACAGGTGGTGCTGCTCCTTCGGCTTCTATTGAAGATCATGATTTAGAAATGAAAGCTGAACAGCAGCTACCCAGATGTCATACAAAAGTAAGGTCTGTTAATTCTTATGCCTTACTGTGCCAGGCTAGTTGAGGGCATTTAGATAAGGGAGAAAAAGAGATAATGATGTCATTACAGATTCTCACGTGGAAGAAAGGAGTGACCCTTCCTAACACAGGCTCAAATCCAGCACAAGGGCAAGAGACAGTGGGGAGGGGGTGTTTCAACAACATGGACATCTGCTAAAGTCAAAGCCTTCTTTTAAAAAATACATCAGAAATTCTCTCTCTTTCTCTCTCTCACACACATTTCTTGCCTTTCCGATAATATCCTCATGCACAAAACTGGAAAAATATGCTTTCAGACTAGTTTGTGATATAGCTATGATGAAAATTTAGGTAGGAAATTCGCTGTTTATTTTGGGATAAAGAACATCAGAAGAAAGAAATCCTGAACATACTAGACATAGCTAAACAGTGAAACTGCAGATTTTAAAATCTATTGAGAAATAAAAGTAGAGAATAATATGATCTCAAAGTTTTAAAACATAAACATTATAGAAGTGACATAAATTCTTTAAACAGCTCCAGAAAGGCTTAAGCCAAAAATGTCCTGAATTTTGGAAAACATGAAAACAACTGAGATGCCTTTACTTAATTCCAGGGAAGCAATAAACAAGGAATGTCTATTTCCCTGCTGGAGTTACAAAACAGAATGTTAATGGATAACAAAGAAAAGGCCAAAAGATCCATTAAGTGATTTCATTTTTATCTTCTCCAAGGAGTACAATCTTTACGAATGTTACCCCAGCTTGCCTGAGATGTTCAGATACCAACCACAAATTCTAAACAAATTCTGGAGAGCCGAGGAGGCAGCACTAAGTAGTCCTTTCCAATGGAGAGAAAATAACAGACATTTCATTTTACTCATAAATAGTTTATGTATCTACAAGAATAAGTGTTTTTATTAAAAATAATCATTATAACTTTCTTTAAAATTAATCCAGGTACCCTCTCCCCCAAAATTAACAATAATATTTTTAATATTATCAAATGAGTCAATGTTCAAATGTCTCCAACTGCTTCACTGTGTTTTATTTAGAGTTGATTTAACTCAATCAAGAATCAACCCAGGTCCAATGTTGCATCTGGTTGACATTTCTTTAGTCTCTTTAAATCGTATGTTCCTTTTTTTATCCCTGCAATTTTTTTTTTAAGAAACAAGACTTTCATTCCTACCGAGCTTTCCACATTTTAGATTTTGCTGATTATATTCCCAAAGTGTCAGTTAGCATATTATTCTGTCTCCTGGTGCTGTTGTTCAGTCGCTCAGTTGTGTCCAACTCTTTGCAACCCCATGGACTGCAGCATGCCAGGATTCCCCATCCTTCACCATCTCCCTGGAGCTTGCTCAAACTCATGTCCATCAAATAGGCGATGCCATCCAACCATCTCATTCTCTGTTGCCCCCTTCTCCTTCCGCCTTCATTCTTTCCCAGCATCAAGGTCTTTTCCAAGGGGACAGTTCTTCACATCAAGTGGCCAAAGCATTGAAGTTTCAGCTTCAGCATCAGTCCTTCCAATGAATATTCAGGACTGATTTCCTTTAGGATGGACTGGTTAGATCACTTTGCAGTCCAAGGGACTCTCAAGAATCTTCTCCAGCAACACAGTTCAAAAGCATCAGTTCTTCGGTGCTCAGCTTTCCTTATAGTCCGACTCTCACATCCATAAAAAGACTACTGGAAAAACCATAGCTTTGACTAGACAGACTTTTGTTGGCAAAGTAATGTCTCTGCTTTTTAATATGCTGTCTAGGTTGGTCATAGCTTCTCTTCCAAGGAGCAAGCGTCTTTTAATTTCATGGCTGCAATCACCATCTGCAGTGATTTTGGAGCCCAAAAAAATAAAGTCTCTCACTGTTTCCACTGTTTCCCCATCTACTTCCCCGGAAGTGATGGGACCAGATGCCATGATCTTCGTTTTCTGAATGTTGAGTTTCAAGCCAACTTTTTCACTCTCCTCTTTCATTTTCATCAAGAGGCTCTTCAGTTCTTCTTCGTTTTCTACCATAAGGGTGGTGTCATCTGCATATCTGAGGTTATTAATATTTCTCCTGGCAATCTTCATTTCTGCCTGTGCTTCATCCAGCCCAGCACTTCTCATGATGTACTCTCCATATAAGTTAAATAAGCAGGGTGACAATATACAGCCTTCACATACTCCTTTCCCAATTTGGAACCAGTCTGTTGTTTGACGCCCAGTTCTAACTGTTGCTTCTTGACCTGCATACAGATTTCTCAGGTCAGGTGGTCTGTTATTCCCATCCCTTTAAGAATTTTCCACAGTCTGTTGTGATCCACACAGTCAAGGGCTTTGGCATAGTCAATAAAGCAGAGTAAATGTATTTCTGGAACTCTCTTGCTTTCTCGATGATCCAATGGATGCTGGCAATTTGATCTCTGGTTCCTCTGCCTTTTCTAAATCCAGGTTGAGCATCTAGAAGTTCACAGTTGAATCCTGGCTTGGAGAATTTCGAGCATTACTTTGCTAGCATGTGAGATGAGTGCAATTGTGTGGTAGTTTGAACATTCTTTGGCATTCTACATTCTGTCATTCTTTGAACATTTTAATAATACCTGTTAAGACTAGCATTCCAGTCATTTCTCTTCTTTCTTAGGGTTTTCCTGGCTATTTTTGCTTGGCAATCATCCAAATAAAAACTTTAATCAACTACTATAGCTCCAGTTTTCATTTGGATAATACTAAATTTAGGTGGTCTGCTATTTCCATCTCTTTAAGAATTTTCCACAGTTTGTTGTGATCCACAAAGTCAAAGGCTTTGGCATAGTCAATAAATTAAATTTCTAAATTTAGAAAAAGTTGTCATATATATGATATTCAAGACAAGAATACGGTGTGTCTTTCCATTTGTTCAAATCTAATTTTGTGCATTTTGGAGTTGTCTCATAGTTTTCTCACACAAGCTTTACTATTTCTTGTTAAGTTCATGCCTAGATATTCTATTTCAATTCATTCAGTTTTTCATCATTAATAGGATTCTCCTTGCCTATTATGTCCTCTAATAGGTTATTATGTGTAAATATGAGTACTATTAATTTTGCCTATTGATTATATAACTTACTAGTTTGCAAAATATCAGATGAATTTGGGTTGGTGTAGCTTTCTCTTATAATGGTTGGGAGAAGGCCAAAAGAAGACTTGTTTGTTATGTTTGAGAATTCCTATTTTCATCTTAGGACTAGGGAAACAGAGTATCATCAATCAAAAGAGTAAAACAAACACCTCAGAAGAGGAGATAGTAAATGCATACTTTTTTATCATTGTTTAGTCACTAAGTCATGTCTGACTCTTTGCAACCCCATGGACTATAGCCCACCAGGCTCTTCTGTCCATGAGATTTCCCAGGCAGAACAGGAGTGGGTTGCCATTTCCTTTTCCAATATATCTTCCTGACCAGGCAGACTCTACCAGTGAACCATTAGGGAAGTTCTCAAAAAGCATACCTAGGGAGCCACTTTTCTGAAATGATGGGAATGCTTTGCCTTTGTGTTTATGCAAGTGACATGATTCAAGACACTGTCAAGAGTCACAGAATTCTACACTTAGTATGTCTGCATGTCACTGCATATAAATTTTACCTCATAATCTATTATAAAAGAGAGTCCATGTTCTTTTCTAATTTTTTATTATAAATAAACAAACATCCATTGAAAAACATCAAACCAACAAAAAAAGACAAAAAATTTTTACCTCCTTCATGAGCCTCTTCAAAGGAAATCAGTGATAACATTTTGCTTATTGAGAATAATAGCTAGTTTGCTGATTAATAAGTGTCAACCTGGAGTGTGTTCTCTAGTGAGTTGCTATAGAACTCAATTACTGGCTCTACCCTGTTCATCATTTTTATTGACAATGTGAATAAAGACATAAAAAGTATGTGTTTCAAAATTGCATTTGATATGACTGTAAGAGTGACTGTTAATGTAATAGGTGACATAATAAGGATTCACACTAGTCCCCATACATTTAAGTAAGCTAAGAATCAACATGAAAAAATATGAAGGGGAAATATAAAGTTTGAAACATAAGAATAAAACCTTAAGAACTTAGGTACAAGATGAAAATGAGTAATAGTAATTCCCATAAAAATAACCAAAGGAATTTTAAATGACCAAAAGTACAACATTAATAATAACTCATGATATTTAAAACACATTTTTTTCATTTGCATTGACAGGAAGTAACCTCCAGATCAAAGAGGGTCACAGTACTTGATACTCACTGTAACCTGACAATGACCAGCCATATTGACTAGTTTAATTCTGGGCACCAAGCCTCAGGAAGGATACTGACAAATAACAGTGTGTCAAGAGGAAAATAAGGATAATGAGGGCTATGGAAACTACTTTACATAGTTTATGTGAACTAAATAACTAAAAGTGATTTACACGTGGAAGCCATATTAAATATTTCACATGTCTGAAGGACTGACATGTGAAAGAGGACAAATACAGTATGTATCATCACAAGGAAGAGTAGTATCAATGTACTGAAATTAGTGAAAAGCTGTGTTTATTAGAAATAGACATATACAACCTTCTACTTTACCAACCTTATATATATATATAAAAGAATAATTTAAAATATACTTTAATTTTAAGGACAGCATGTCTTTTATTTAATGTGTCTTCCATGCTTTGTTCAGCAAGGTTAAAGATACATTTCATATCTTTATCTTATTGCCAAGTTGTCTATTGTTGCAAACTCTGGTGTATAAACATCTATCCAACAGACTGGCAAAGGTCCACTGTGAGTAAAATTGATAACATAGAAAAACTGTATCCTTCAAATCAGGGCCAGCAGTGGTGGCTAACCATATAGCATAACTTCCTTTCATATTTTTATCAAAATGAATAAAAAATTTCATAAGAATGATAATTTACCAGGCCTTCAAATTACTAATTCTTCTGTTATCTAAATCTTTTTATTAAGGAGATGCTGTCAGTAGTGATACCCATCATTGGTTGGCTGTGTCTTCCATTTCCTTTTTCTTCTAGTACATCCAGAGCTAAAATGGCTTGATTGCCCCAAGGCACTAATCAAACTCTTTTTCAAAAACAGATGGCTCAACAGCTGTTGACATTTGATAAATCCTTTTGTTATCCCAGATATTTTGTTTATTCACATTAAATGCAAAGGGAAGACATGAAAGAAAACACAAGAGAGATCATGAATCAAACTGCTCTTCAGAAAACTTTCTAGCTTAACCTATGAGCCATGAGCCATGAAATTAGTGACTGTGCTACATAAGCTGGAAATTTTACAATTTAAAGAGTCTCACAAAGTAGCAAGCCCACATAAATTATGGATATAAATTGCAATTCATATCAATACCACAAATAGACCTCCTAAAACAGGGGCAAACAGGCCCACAGGCCAAATCCAGCCTACCATCTATTTTCATAAGGCCTAGGAAAAAAAAAAAAACACCAG
>SJYQ01004097.1:168927-204691 GCA_006410935.1 Redunca redunca
AATGTTTTTTACATTTTTGAATGGTTAAATTCAAAAAAAAAAACAAAAGAAGAATATTTTATGATATGTAAAAATTAAATGAATTTAAGTTTCATTGTCTCTAAATAAAATTTTATTATAATACCACCATACCTATTCATTTACAAATTATCTATAGCTGCTTTCAGACTGTGATGGCAGAACTGAGTAATTGTAACAGAGTCCACAAGGTCCACAAAGCCTAAGATAATGGCCATGGTCTTTTGGAGAAAAAGTAAAAGGTAAAGAGTGTTAGAAAAAAATTAATCATGTATGTGGTTGCTTAATAAACCCTTTTTGAAAGCAGTACTAGTGGTACATAAGTGCTGGACCTGCATTCCACTTCTGATTCAGAGGCAATTAATTCAGTCTTTTAATTTTAGCTTGCTCAACTGTGAAACAGAAATGAGAATATTGAACTCCCATTTTCCACATTAATAAATTGAAAGATAAAAACCATATGATTATCCCAATAGATGCAGAGAAAGCCTTTGACAAAATTCAATACCTATTTATGATAAAAAAAAAACCCTCTCCAGAAAGCACTCATAGAAGGAACACACCTCAACATAATAAAAGCCATCTATGATAAATCCACAGCAAACATTATCCTCAATGGCAAAAAAACTGAAAGCATTTCCCCTAAAGTCAGTAACAAGACAAGGTTGCCCACTCTCACCACCACTATTCAACGTAGTTTTGCAAGTTTTAACCACAGCAGTAAGAGAAGAAAAATAAATAAAAGGAATCCAGATTGGAAAAGAAGAAGTAAAACTCTCACTGTTCGCAGATGACATGATCTTCTACATAGAAAACCCTAAAGACACCACCAGAAAATTACTAGAGCTAATCAATGAATATAGTAAAGTTGCAGGATATAAAATTAATACACAGAAATCCCTTGCATTCCTATACACTAACAATGAGAAAACAGAAAGAGAAATTAAGAAAACAATCCCACTCACCAATGCAATGAAAAGAATAAAATACTTAAGAATAAATTTACCTAAAGAAACAAAAGACCTATATATATAGAAAACCATTAAACACTGATGAAAGAAATCAAAGAGGACACAAATAGATGGAGAAATATACTATGTTCATGGATCAGAACAATCAATATAGTAAAAATGAGTGTACTACCCAAAACAATCTATAGATTCAATGCAATCCTTATCAAGCTACCAATGGTATTTTTCACAGAACTAGAACAAATAATTTCAAAATTTGTATGGAAATACAGAAAACCCTGAATAGCCAAAGCAATCTTGAGAAAGAAGAATGGAGCTGAAGAAATCAACATGCCTGACTTCAGATTATACTACAAAGCTACAGTCATCAAGACAGTATGGTACTGGCACAAAGACAGAAATATAGATCAATGGAACAAAATACAAAGCCCAGAGATAAATCCACACACCTATGGACACCTTTTTTTGACAAAGGAGGCAAAAATATACAACGGAGAAAAGACAATCTCTAACAAATGGTGCTGGGAAAACTGGTCAACCATTTGTAAAAGAATGAAACTAGAACACTTTCTAATACCATACACAAAAATAAAATCAAAATGGATTAAAAATGAAGTATGTAATTGAGTATGATATAAATAACATATAAACTGCAAGTGTCAGCTCAATATACATTCACAAAGTGAACACACTTCTGCAATCTCCACAGACACCAAGAAAAAGAATACTACCAGAACCCTGGAAGTCCCCATCAAGCCCCTTCCAATTATAACACCACTTCCCCAAAAGAAGCAACTATCCTGATTTCTAACACTATTGATTTGTTTTACCTATTTCAGAATTTTATTTATAATAGTGTGTATTCTTCTGTGCCCAGCTGTTAATATTCAACATCAAATTTGTGAGTTTTAAATGCTTCACTGTATGTAGCAGTACTTCATTCATTTTCATTCTGTAATTCATTACATGAAAATACTGTAATTTATTTATTCATTCTACTTGTGATAAGCATTTGATTGTTTCTACTTTTTTGCCCATTGCAACTACTGCTCCTATGAACATTTCTATATATCTCTTTTGAAGCACATGTATGCATTTCTATGTGCTACATACATAACTTTGTCTTATTTATTTACTTATACCCCAATGTATAAGGTATTAAAGGCCATTTTTAAAATTGCAATAACCACACTGGAAGTTTTATTAATAGGCAGCACCCAAGCTCCACTTATGAAGGAACAATCTTTGTCAGGAATGAAAGGTGAGACTCTGAAGGTATAAGTTGGAGAGGGACATAGAAACCAAGAAATGGCTCTACAATTTTTTAAGACAGAAATTTATGGGCAATAAAGAATATAACAGAGAGAAGAGTAAAGAGTACAGAGAGAAAGGGATAAGATATGTAAAAACATGGCAGAAGGCTAAAGACAATAGAAATAACTAGCCTATGAGAGAAGTCACAAAAGAACTTTTAAAAAGAGAAATTTTAAATATTAAGTTACATACATCATGTAAACCATTTTCACCTATTCCTACTTAAAAAATTAGTTGCCCACACAAATGCCTTTGGTGGTAAG
Source organism: Redunca redunca (assembly GCA_006410935.1). Classification (NCBI taxonomy): domain Eukaryota; kingdom Metazoa; phylum Chordata; class Mammalia; order Artiodactyla; family Bovidae; genus Redunca; species Redunca redunca. The sequence goes on from SJYQ01004097.1 coordinate 171,494, forward strand.
TTAGTCCAAAAAAAATTTTTTATGAACATCAAGGAGAAAGGGAGTTATTACACATCGGGAGTAATATAGTGCAGAATAGAGCAGCAAAATTAAGAAATCAGCAGACATGCTGAGTGTCTGAAATGATTAATGTGTTTTGTTTGTTACTGTTTATGGAAGCAAACAAAGATGAATAAGACACAGTCCTACCTTGAAGTCCTGCCTAATTGACAATCTTTAAAAATTAATAAACTATTTTTCTTAAAGCAATGTGGCTTTGTTTAAACAAGAAAAAAAAAAACTCTCTTTTTCTAAGAAAATCACTTATAACTGTGCTACCCGGAGCATGAAGAGTCCATCTTCCACATTTATAGAAACTTATTAAATATTGACTCAGGACTGCTTTAAAAAGATTAGAATAATCATTGTGAAACTGCTAAACACTGAGTAAATCACTTTAACTTTTTAAAATTAAATTTATTTTTAATTGAAGCATAATTGCTTTACAGTATTGTGTTAGTTTCTGCCAAACATCAACATGAATCAACCATAGGTATACAGCCTATGTCTCCTCTTTCTTGAACACACTTCCCACCTCCCTCCCCATCCCACCCTTCTAAGTTGTTACAGAGCCCTGGTTGGAGTTCCCTAAGTCAAACAGTAAACTCCCACTGGCTATCTATTTTACATATGGTAATGTATATTTCCATGTTACTTTCTCCATACATCCTACCCTCTCTCTCCTCCTCCACTTTAACTTTTAATTTTGAGATAATTGTAGATTCACCTGAAATTGCAAAAATAAAAAAGTAAAGGGAGTGACCTGCTATTGTACTTTTTTATCCAGTTTCTCCCAATGATAACACCTTTCACAACTTATAATAGGGTATCAAAACCAGGAAAATTACATTGGCACAACCTAGAGCTCATTCATATTTCACTAATTTTATATGTATTCATATACATATGGAGCTCCATGAAATTTTATCACATGGGTAGATTCGTGTGATCACCACCATCAAGATGCAGAACTGTTCCATCAGCACAGTGCTCCCCTCACTTCTGTATGGCAAACCCACTCTACTCTCACTTCCCATTTCTAACACCTTGCAACCACCAGTCTATCTCTGTAATTTTATTCCAGTATAAATGGAGTCATGTGTGTGCATGCTAAGTTGCTTCAGTCGTATCAGACTGTGCGACCCTATGGACTGTAGTCAGCCAGGCTTCTCTGTCCATGGGATTCTCCAGGCAAGAATACTAGAGAGGGTTGCCATGCCCTCCTCCAGGGGATATTCTCCACCCAGGGATCGAATCCATGTTTCTTATGTTTCCTGCATTGGCAGGTGCGTTCTTTATCACTAGAGCTAGAATCATAAGATATGCAACATTTTGAGATTGGCATTTTTCACTCAACATAATTACTGTGAGATCGATCCAAGTGATTGCATGTATCACTGGTTCCTCTTTTATTGAGTGATACCGAATGGCATAAATATATCACAGTTTATTTATTCATTTACCTGTTGAAGGACCTTTGAGATATTCCCAGCTTTTGGCTACTACAAAATAAAGCTGCTCAGAACATTCATGTACAGGAATTTGTGTGAACTTGTTTTCATTCCCTGTGGTAAATGTCCAAAAGTGCAATTGCACTTTTACTCTACCTGGAGACCTCCTCTGAGTTGTCTAGCTACCCAGATGGATATCAGTGAGAACCCAGAGCCCAGTGCCTTCAAAGGAAATGGGCTCCTAGCAGGCCATGATCTGAGGAGGCAAAAGAGGGGGCAGTTTTCTTTGTCTCTATTTTCCCCAGCTCTCATCATCAATCAGCATTTCATCCTGGCAACTTTGTCACTAACATCAATCATACTAAATCAAATTACAAAATCTGGTCAAGGGATAAAGATTGGTAAGAATGGTACAGGCTCCTCTGTCCATGGACTTCTCCAGGCAAGAATACTGGAGTGGGTAGCCATTCCTTTCTCCAAGGGATCTTCCTGACCCAGGGATCCAACCTAGGTCCCCTGCATTGCAAGAAGATTCTTTACTGTCTGAGCACCAGGGAAGCCCAATTTGGCCCAGCTAGAGCCATTTTCATTTTATTTTTACTACTTCTTCAATTATCAAGCAAAGGAGATCAAGGACATTGATGATGCAAGTGAATGCTTCTCTAATGTTTCTCAGAATAGAGACCAGAGTTTTACTAAGGCTCCACATGTCCAAGGATCACAGGAATACTGGCTTTCTGGTGTCATTCCCCTTCTAGATAGGAAACATCAGTCCATCACACTGGCTTTGGGCACCAGAATGGAAAGGCCTGTATTGGGAAGTAATCTTTTCTCTTTGGGGTTGTTTGAAGAATGTCTCACCTGTGGTTCCCTTGATACAAGTAATGACACCCCCACCTCAACTCATGAGCTGTTTCCTCATGATTAACTCCTGCCACAGTCACCAATCTCCAGTGGGGTCTCTGGGAGAAATCCCACTCAAGTAGAACCACTCCAGTTTTCTTTCAATGGGTGTACATCTAGTCTATAAGAAATAACACAGGAACTAATGCCCAAGTTTGGGGTTAATATCATCTTAATAATTTCATCCTACAAGTTTTCTTCTTCCAAGTAAAGTCTTATTTTTATTGATATACTATGTACACAGAATTTACAAATTAAGTAGTGTGAAAAAGCTTAAAACAAAAACAGCAGGGACTTCCTTGGCAGTCCAGTGGTTAAGACTCCAAGCTTCCACAGCAGAGGGCACAGGTTCAATCTCTGGTTGAGGAACAAAGATCTCACATGCCACAAAGTGCAGTCAAAGAAAGAAAACAAAACAGCAGTTTCTACTCTTTATATACCACCTACAACTATTCCTCTGAGGCAGCTGCTTTCAAATATCTTAGCTAGGTAATGTGGGAACTGAACTCTCTTTCCAAATAGTACATACATAAATTCCTATATAATTGGGTTGTTATCAGTGACTTTATTTGGGTTGTTTTTTCTTTTTTTTAGTCTGAAAAAGCCAAGGTTGGCAGTATAGGAAAGGAGTGATCTATTTTTTAGGAGTTCTTTGGGATTCGCTTGCACTTTCCATTAACTCTCCAGTAGTTTCTTACAACATGGCAAGTTATCTCACAAAATAAAATTCAAATTTCAAAGTTGTCTAGAAGAAATTGAAAAATAAACAATCAAGGGTACTCTAGCAAAGAGCTCAATGTTTTTCTGTAATAAGCACGACTATTAGGTTTTCAAATAAATATTATTCTGTGTACTAAGAAAATTCAGGTTGTTCTCATACATACATTTGCAAAAAAGTACTTCAAAAATAAGTTTTCAGAACTCAAACTGAATAGTCTTGCTCTAAATATTTAGAGAAACATATGAGCAATAAAGCTAAACCAGCATGTTTTACTGGTGAGATCTTACACTTCACCAAATTAAATAGGTGTTTTATTATAAAAATTTACTGTATCCTCTTGTACTAGGATATATACATGAATGACAACAGAAGTCAGAGAAGCAACAAACCACATATATGGAAATCATAATCAAAACAATCACTCTTAACTGACTGTGCAAATGTAACCTCACTCGTTAATTTGTTCTGCTAATTACATATGCAGTGTCCTTCATGGATTCTGGAATAAAATGATGTGGTTCTCAATATTACTGACATACACTCATTTCAGCAACTGCATTTCAGAGATGCCTCAAAATATTAAAAATTATGTACTAGGTCCTTTCTAGTTGTAGTATATCAAGTAACATTTTCAGAAAGAATGATATGAGAAATTTCACCTGCTTCTCTCAGTATAGAAATAACTTCTTTGGTAACAATAATTTGTATAGGTATTAAAGTATCTGTATTTCATTTCTTATAATATCATGAAAATGCTGAAGATATAACTGTCATCAACTGATACTTCAAAAAGACAGACATCAAGTGTTTAAATAATTTAAAAACTAGGATATAAGGAAAATGAGACTAAGCCCTACTCTCTAAGAGTTTACTGCCTGTTGGGAAGTCATATCAGGCTCCAAGTTATAAGTACTACCTATGGTACAAGAGTGACACATGGGATTAAAAACCAGAGGCTTCTTAGAAAATGGTATTTGAACTGATTCTGGGGAAAAAAAGAAAGGAGTCAGCCACAAAAAGGAGAGGAGGCTGAAATATATCAGTGGTATTAGTGATGCACAAGAAGGTAAGGGGTTCAAAAAGATATTTAGCAAAGAACTCCATCGGACTTTTTGATTTGTTATCCATGGGCTCTGAGCAAGAGTAGTAGTTAAAAGTAACTTCCAGTTGTTGTCAAATGAAATGAAAATTCAAATAAAGGAGCGTGGGTAAGTGCTAAGTTGCTTCAGTCATGTTTGACTCTTTGAAACCCTATGTAATGTGGTCCGCCAGGCTCCTCTCCCCATGGGATTCTTCAGGTACCTGGGAAGCCCAAATCAAGGAGGTAGAGCTAATGTAATGAAAAATATGAAACTAGTTTGGGCAATTCTGAGATGAATGTGAAACGTTCATGTGATGTCCAGTAAAGAGTCAGATGTATATTTCTAAAGCTCAGAAAAGATTTTGGTTTAGAGATACAGATTTGGGAGTTATCAACCTACAAATGATAACTACAGCAATGAAAGGTGACAGACTAAAAAGAGCAGAGGACTTTGAATGAAGCCATCAGGAAACATAATGTCCAAGAATAAGGCAAAGATAAGGCGCTTACCAAGGAAACCAAAGAGCAATGACTAGAAAGAAGGGAATCAGTGAAGGGACATATATGAGAATCACAGGGGTCAGAGCTATACTGTCCAATACAGAATCCACCAGTCCCATGTGGCTATTGAGAATTTGAAATGTGCCTAGTGCACCTGAGGAATTGAATTTTTAACTTCATTTAAAAACTGATAATTGATTCAGTTTTTGAAAAGTGTTTAAGTATGCTTATGATAACTTCAATATGTGAATCTATTTTTTCAATGATAAATTTTTATAAAATCTCAACAAATTTAAGTATCTCTGATAAAAATTTGGCATTAGAATTGTGATATAGAGTGAATATAAAATACACTCATTTTGGAGATTTTTGTATGAAGAACAGAATGCAAAAATATTTTATTAAAGCTTCTGTACACTGATGATATGCTTTTTGGTTTGGGGTTTTTTTTTAACAAGGATAGTTGCTAATATTTATTTGAAGTGACTTAAATGTCCATGTTTAAGTCATAAGTAGAACAGTTATTTTTAAAACATTTAGATCAATGAACCTTTAATTCTTTTTCACAATAATTGCATCAGTGTACATGTAGTGGTTTGTAACCTACTCTTCTTGAGTGAATCATATGTCATGGTGATTAAATGTTGAAATGATAATATCCTGGATATACTTGTTTAACTAAAATGTTATTAAAATTAATTTCACTTGTTTCTCTTTTTTATTTTTTGAGTGGCTAATAGGTATCATGGTTTTATTTCTATCATATATAGAAAATTTCAAGAAAGAAAGAAGTAATCATGACTATTGGAAGACAATTCTCAAGTTTCTGTATATCTTGTAAGTAAAGCACTGGGTGCCTTTTATTCCAACATATCTTCCCAAAGATATTTCTATAAAGAACAGTCGTAGAAAATGAAGGTAATATCTCATTGCAGAGCAAAGAGAAGGCATACTTACTGCCCGTTATAAAAGACAAGGATTTCTTAAGCTCAAGGTTCCTCTTTTGGGATTAAATCCACTGTGTGTAGAAGTGTCACTTGACCCTCTTTGCATTGTCTTATGGGAACTGGGGTTCAGTACAAAAATGTTGATGTCCTGCCTACTGTCACTGGAATAATAAGTAATAATTTTTTGCTTTTTATAATAAACTTTTCTCCTGACCCAGAAGTCTTGGATCTTCTACTAGCATCCATGAAACTGTGCCAAGCTGACTTGACATACAAGAAAAGTTACATCTCACACCTTTCATAGTTCTTAGCAGTGACTCTGTCAGCTATATATTGCTGTATAACAAACTGCCCTAAAATTTAGAAGCTTAAAAAAATAACAATTAAAGACAGACATTTATATCAAGGGAATTAAATAGTCCAGAATAGACACAAAGAGATCAAATGACTTTTTAAGAAAAGCATGGAGGCAATTCAGTGTAGCAAACAGAACCTTTTCAATGAATGGTGCTGGCACAAATGACTATATATATACCAAAAATGAACAAAATCTTATAGAAAAACTAATCCAAAATAGACCATAGACATAATTTAAAATCTAAACCTACAGAACTCTTAAAGTAAACACAAAGAAAAATTTTGTGAACTAGGTTAGGCCAACAGTCCTTAGATATGTCCCAAAGTACAATCCATAAAAGAAAAAAAAAATGGCAAACTTAGCTTCATAAAAATTATAAATCTTTGTTGCATGAAGGATATTGTTAATATAACTCATAAAATGGAAGCATATATATGTAAATAACATCTGGTAAAGGACATATCTAGGATATATAAAGGACTCTTAAGACTCAAAGTAAGAAAACAGGCAAATTTTTAAAAGTGAGAAAAATATTTGAACAGATATACAATCTACATTTAAAAATGGGCATAGGAACAAAATCAAAACTAAGATGTAAATATTACTAAAAGCAATGAAAGGACATACAATCCTATTTGCAGTCAGGGAATTGCAAATTAAAATAGAAAATATTTTTCCCCATAAAACTGCAAAAATAGAAATACTGATAATATCATGTGATGAATAAGGAATGAAGAAATGAACATTCAGATTTTCTTGGCTGCCATACAAACTACTTAGGGAGAAATTCAATAATAGTTATTATAACTCAAAACTAAAATATCATTTGGGTTAATATTTTGAATTCTAGTAATCCCTTCATTGAAAATAAAATCATGAAAGTATAAAGAGGTATATAGATGGATATTCTATTATTAGCTATATTGAAAAGTGGGCAGCAATCTCAATATCCATAAAAGCATGATTAAATAAATGACAATGTACCCATATAACTGAAAATGAGGAAAAATACATATTGATTTGTTAGTATAAAAAGCAAATTTCACACCAGTAAGTACAGAGTGATTCCATTCCTGAAAATATAAATGTGGCTGCTTCTCTATACAGATTTCTTGCAACTTCTCAAGAAAAGATTGGAAAGAAACTTAATGTAAGTCACTTTCAGTTCGGTTCAGTTCAGTCGCTCAGTTGTGGCCGACTCTTTGCGATCCCATTGACTGCAGCACACTGGGCCTCCCTGTCCATCACCAACTCCCGAAGTTTATTCAGACTCATATCCATTGAGTTGGTGATGCCATCCTATCATCTCATCCTCTTCTCCTCCCCTTCTCCTCCTGCCTTCAATCCTTCCCAGCATCAGGGTCTTTTCAAATGAGTCAGTTCTTCACATCAGGTGGCCAAAGTATTGAAGTTTCAGCTTCAGCATCAGTCCTTCCAATGAATATTCAAGACTGATTTCCTTTAGGATGGACTGGTTGGAGCTCTTTGCAGTCCAAGGGACTCTCAAGAGTCTTCTCCAACACCACAGTTCAAAAGCATCAATTCTTCCATGCTCAGCTTTCTTCACAGTCCAACTCTCACATCCATACATGACCACTGGAAAAACCATAGCCTTGACTAGACAGACCTTTGCTGGCAAAGTAATATATCTGCTTTTTAATATGCTGTCTAGGTTGGTCATAACTTTTCTTCCAAGGATCAAGCGTCTCTTAATTTCATGGCTGCAATCACCATCTGCAGTGATTCTGGAGCCCAAAAAAATAAAGTCTGTCACTGTTTCCACTGTTTCCCCATCTATTTCCCATGAAGTGATGGGACCAGATGCCATGATCTTAGTTTTCTGAATGTTGAACTTTAAACCAACATTTTCATTCTCCTCTTTCATTTTCATCAAGAGGCTCTTTAGTTCTTCTTTGCTTTCTGCCATAAGGGTGGTGTCATCTCCATATCTGAGGTTATTGATATTTCTCCCAGCAATCTTCATTCCAGCTGTGCTTCATCCAGCCCAGCATTTCTCATGATGTACTCTGCATATAAGTTAAATAAGCAGGGTGACAATATTCAGCCTTGACGTACTCCTTCCCCAATTTGGAACCAGTCTGTTGTTCCGTGTCCAGTTTTAACTGTTGCTTCCTCACCTGCATACAGATTTCTCAAGAGTCACTGTAGAGAAGATGAAATCTGATGCATGGGTGATAAGAAATATTCACTTGACAACCCTAGATAATTTTGTTAGACTAGTAGAATTACAGTAATTCTTCTTTCTGTTGTTTTTCAGCATTTTTCTGAAACAGAGAATAATTGCTGAAGCAAAGTCCTAGAGGAGACTGAAAGGAAAGAATTGGGGGCATATGTGAATAGATCCACCTCAGAAACAGCAGATGCCCCATTCACAGGAAGTGCATGAAAGGTGACAAGAATTGGCGGGGCTGATCAGTTGGAGTGCAGGCTGTACGGGTGGGAGGGCTGGGAGGTGAGATATGATTTACCTAACAGTTACAGTTTCTCAGCAAGGAGGATGGGACCCAGGACTGGGGAGAATGGTCAAGGTTTGCAATGGTCGATAAGGTAAACTGGAAGGATGTTCACCAGGACAAGCAAGGAAAGGTGCCCCTGTGAAGTTTTTATTATCTAGTCCTAGAAGTAGCAGACTAGGTGTAAGACAGGCTGGGAGGATAGTCTTACTTTCGAGCCAGAAAGAAAACAGATTTTGGTGGACTGCCATCAGTCTCCGCAGCACTGTGATCACCTTAGATTTTGTCTGTAACCTACATCACTTTTCCACCCCCTCACACATCTGTACTCTACTTTACATTCATCTATATGAAGGCATTGGCACCCCACTCCAGTACTCTTGCCTGGAAAATCCTATGGACAGAGGAGCCTGGTAGGCTGCAGTCCATGGGGTCGCTAAGAGTCGGATATGGCTGAACAACTTCACTTTCTCTTTTCACTTTCATGCATTTATCAGAGAAGGAAATGGCAACCCACTCTAGTGTTCTTGCCTAGAAAATCTCAGGGACGGGGGAGCTTGGTGGGCTGCCATCTATGGGGTTGCACAGAGTCGGACACAACTGAAGTAACTTAGCAGCTTAGCAGTAGCATACTCTATTTTTAAAAGTTTCTTTTTTTATGAAGACATTATAGACTTATCAAAGCTGAAAGGAATCTTAGGAATACCAATTCCCCCATTTTGTGGATGAGAAAATGGTGAGTCACAGAGATAAATGATTTTCTAATGAAGCAATAGTTTATAAATAGTCAAATCAGACTAACCCAGGTGCCACACAAACCCTGTGTAGCCATGATTATATAAAGAAAGGGATACTATGTCTGCAATCATCACAAACAGTTGTCACAAAATTAAGGCAAGATGCACTGCTGTCAAAATTTAACACTGAATCCACTAAACAAAAATTACTCCTGTTGAAGGTGTGGCATGATACAAATATACTGCAATTGATTTTGAATGAGCTGCCTATAAGAACTGAGTGATTTGAAATGATGTATATTTGTAATATCAGAATCTTCTCCAAATCCTAAAATGTGCACTAGCCTCAAGAACTGAAAAGCACCATCCAGGCTATGCTATGCTTTTGGAAGGATTACAATGCCCTCTACAGTTTCAGCAGAAATAAATAAAATCACAACTGTGATTTATAAGAACAAAACAAACAAAATCAGTAATTTGAACCCCAGCATAGAAGTGTATGCAATTAACATGCTTCAGAAATTCACTTTACTTTTAAACTTTGAATTAAAATACTTATGTAAAGATCACTTTTTAAACAAAGTGCACTGCAGCATGTATAGCAGGTATCTATTTGTGTAAAAAGATACACAATATAGAAAAAAACACATGTATGTGTCTAACTGTAGGTTAATTTCAGGATAATACTCTAAAATATGGCTCAGTTGCCTCCAGAGACACAAACTGGCACCCTAGGGATCATATGTGGAAACATTATTTCCACTGTGGCTCTTCTGGTACTGTTACTGAGTCCGAGCTCATTCTGCTCACCAAAAGACAGGCCAAGGTCTTGAGGCAAGGAATATGGCTTTATATAGAAACCTGGCTGACAGAGATGATAGCAAACTAATGTCTCAAAATAACCATCTTATTGGGGTCTGGATGTCAGGTTCTTTTACAGATCAGAGATGGGGGGAGGTAAGGAAACAAAAAGGTCATTAATGCTGCAAATATGTCCTAGAATGGCAAGCCTCACAGTTCAGTTCAGTTCAGTTCAGTTGCTCAGTCATGTCCAACTCTTTGTGACCCCATGGAATGCAACACGCCAGGCCTCCCTGTCCATCATCAGCTCCCAGGGTTTACTCAAATTCATGTCCATTGAGTCGGTGATACCATCCAACCATCTCATCCTCTGTCATCCTCTTCTCTTCCCACTTTCAATCTTTTGCAGCATCAGGGTCTTTTCAAATAAGTCAGCTCTTCACATCAGGTAGCCAAAGTATTGAAGTTTCAGCTTCAGCATCAGTCCTTCCAATGAATATTCAGGACTGATTTCCTTTAGGATGGACTGGTTGGATCTCCTTGCTGTCCAAGGGACTCTCAAGAATTTTCTCCAACGCCACAGTTCAAAAGCATCAATACTTCAGCGTTCAGTTTTCTTTATAGTCCAATTCTCATATCCATACATGACTACTGGAAAAACCATAGCTTTGACGAGACAAACTTTTGTTAGCAAAGTAATCTCTCTGCTTTTTAATATGCTGTCTAGGTTTGTCATAGCTTCTCTTCCAAGGAGCAAGTGTCTTTTAATTTCATGGCTGCAGTCACCATCTGCAGTGATTTTGGAGCCCCCAAAAAATAAAGTCTCTCACTGTTTCCACTGTTTCCCCATCTATTTCCCATGAAGTGATGGGACCAGATGCCATGATCTTAGTTATCTGAATGTTTAACTTTAAGCCAACTTTTTCACTCTCCTCTTTCACTTTCACCAAGAGGCTCTTAGTTCTTCTTTGCTTTCTGCCATAAGGGTGGTGTCATCTGCACATCTAAGGTTATTGATATTACTCCCAGCAATCTTCATTCCAGCTTGTGCTTCATCCAGCCCAGCTTTTCTCTTGATGTACTCTACATATAAGTTAAATAAGCGAGGTGACAATATACAACCTTGACATACTCCCTCCCCAATTTGGATCCAGTCTGTTATCCCATGTCCAGTTCTAAATGTTGTTTCCTGACCTGCACGCAGATTTCTCAGCAGGCAGGTCATGTGGTCTGGTATTCCCATCTCTTTCAGAATTTTCCACAGTTTTTTGTGATCCACAGTCAAAGGCTTTGGCATAGTCAACAAAGCAGAAGTAGATGTTTTCCTGGAACTCTCTTGCTTTTCAATGATACCACAGATGTTGGCAATTTGATCTCTGGTTCCTCTGCCTTTTCTAAATCCAGCTTGAACATCTGGAATTTCATAGTTCACATACTGTTGAAGGCTGGCTTGGAAAATTTTGAGCATTACTTTGCTCGCGTGTGAGAAGAGTTCAATTGTGCAGTAGTTTGAGCATTCTTTTGCTTGCTTTTCTTTGTAATTAAATGAAAACTGACCTTTTCCAGTCCTCTGGCCACTGCTGAGTTTTCCAAATTTGCTGTCATATTGAGTGCAGCGCTTTTACAGCATCATCTTTTAGGATTTGAAATAGCTCAACTGGAATTCCATCAACTCCACTAGCTTTGCTCATAGTAATGCTTCCTAAGGCCCACTTGACTTCACATTCCAGCATGTCTGGCTCTAAGTGAGTGATCACATCATCATGGTTATCTGGGTCATGAAGATCTTTTTTGCATAGCTGTTCTGTGTATTCTTGCCACCTCATCTTAATATCTTCTGCTTCTGTTAGGTCCATACTATTTCTGTCCTTTATTGTGCCCATCTTTGCATGAAATGTTCCCTTGGTATCTCTGATTTTCTTGAAGAGATCTCTAGTCTTTCCCATTCTGTTGTTTGCCTCTATTTCTTTGCATTGATCACTGAGGAAGGCTTTCTTATCTCTCCTTGCTATTCTTTGGAACTCTGCATTCAAATTGACATATCTTTCCTTTTCTCCTTTGCTTTTTGCTTTTCTTCTTTCCACAGCTATTTATAAGGCCTCTTCAAACAACCATTTTGCCTTTTTACATTTCTTTTTCTTGGGGACAGTTGATCCCTGCCTCCTGTACAATGTCATGAACCTCCATCCATAATTCTTCAGGCAGTCTGTCTATCAGATCTAATCCCTTGAATGTATTTCTCACTTCCACTGTATAATCATAAGGAATTTGATTTAGGTCATACCTGAATGGTCTAGTGGTTTTCCCTACTTTCTTCAATTTAAGTCTGAATTTGGCAATAAGGAGTTCATGAGCTGAGCCACAGTCAGCTCCCAGTCTTGTTTTTGCTGACTGTATAGAGCTTCTCCATCTTTGGCTGCAAAGAATATAATCAATCTGATTTTGGTGTTGACCATCTGGTGATGTCCATGTGTAGAGTCTTCTCTTGTGTTGTTGGAAGAGGGTGTTTGCTATGACCAGTTCTCTTGACAAAACTCTGTTAGCCTTTGCCCTGCTTCATTCTGTACTCCAAGGCCAAATTTGCCTGTTACTCCAGGTATCTCTTGGCTTCCTACTTTTGCATTCCAGTCCCCTGTAATGAAAAGGACATCTTTTTGGGTGTTAGTTCTAGAAGGTCTTGTAGGTTTTCACAGAACCATTCAACTTCACCTTCTTCAGTATTATTGGTCACAGCATAGGGTTTGCCTTGGAAATGAACTGAGATAATTCTGTCATTTTTGAGATTGCATCCGAGTACTGCATTTCTGACTCTTTTGTTGACTATGATGGCGACTCCATTTCTTCTAAGGGATTCTTGCCCACAGTAGTAGATATAACAGTCATCTGAGTTAAATTGGGTATGTGTTAATTTCTTCCTTTCTGCCATCTACAGGTGAACATGGTTCTGAACAACTACACTTTAGTTTAACAGTCAGGCAGAGGAGGAGGATTCTCTGAGGCAGGCTATTAAGCATGTATGTATAACAAAGGCAGCAAAAAGCAAGCCAAAGAAAGAGTCCCATATTTAAAATTATTAATAGACAGCCAGTGGAAATTCACTGTATGAAGCAGAGAGCTCAAACTCAGTCCTCTGAGACAACCTAGAGGGGTGGAATGGGGTAGGGGTAGGGGGTGAGAGGGGGGTCAAGAGGGCCGGGACATATGTATATCTATGGCTGATTCATGTTGATATATGGCAGAAACCAACAATATTGTAAAACAATTTTACTTAGTCTCCAATTTAAAAAATTACTTTCAACATGGAGTCAGAATTGGCTTTTCCCTGCAATAGTAAGATTTAAATTTTTCATCACATGCATGTATTGATCTTTCATGTAACAAAAGTGTTATATGACAAAAGAGTTAATCAATAAAAATTTTGATTACCCTTAAGAGAAGTGGTATGCATCCAAATTTCAAGCCTCTCGCTCCAGAAGCTCCTTAATTTCAGACAAGTTCTTTAATCTTTTAAAAACAGAAGAGTTGCATATGCCAAGTCCCATATCAACAGAGATTTAACTTAATTACCGTTTTAGCTCACCCAGAAATGGAGTTGTAAGCTAGTCAATCAGGAATTCCCTAAATGGCACCAGTTAAGCAATCTGACTAATAGGCCCCAGTCATTACCTAAAGAAAAGTAACTTTTCAATTACTGGCCCAGTTTTTTCACTTGTATAAGTTCCTCACCCCATTTTGCCTATGAAAGTCTTCCAATTATACTGGTCCTTGAAGCTCCTTTCTATCTAGTAGACTGGATACTGCCTGATTCAAATCAATTTTGCTCAAATAAAGTCTAACGATTTTTAACATGCCTCTGTTTATCTTTAATTTGTTTATCTTTAACAAATCCCTTTGCCCTCCCTAATCACTTAAATTAAAACATAGTTTCTTTATCTCTGTATTATCTTATCAGTTAACACCCAGCATTTTCACAGTTTAGCTGTGAGAAAAGTAGTCTATACCAGCTCACATTTGGTTAACCAAAACAATATTGATTAGCCTATAAAAGAGTAGACTATTTTATTTATAGCTTTTTAATCTACAAATTTCTTAAATTGGGGAGAAAACAATCAATATTCACTAAGATATTAACAATTTGAAATATTATACATTAAAGGTAGATTTTTTTTTTAGTCCTCCCCTCCAAAGGAAATAAGTGTACCTTTCCAGAAATTATGTCAAAATTATTGAGTAATTGAATCGGCAATTTTTTAATTGAATGTTTACTAAACTCCAAGCATCTTTCCAGGTGCAGGGTATAAGGAGTAAATAAAAACAAAGTTGCTAACCTCACAGAGTTGACACTTTGGTGGGAGGAAACATAATATAGACAAAAATGAATACATACTAATTATATCTGAAAGTTATGAGAAATATTTTAAAAAAAACAGAATAGACGAGAAAGTTGTTATTTTATACAGAGTTCTGAAAAAGCAAGCGCTATTTCAATGGCACCCCACTCCAGTACTCTTGCCTGAAAAATCCCATGGACGGAGGAGCCTGGTAGGCTGCAGTCCATGGGGTCGCCAAGTCCGACACGACTGAGCGACTTCACTTTCACTTTTCACTTTCATGCATTGGAGAAGGAAATGGCAACCCACTTCAGTGTTCTTGCCTGGAGAATCCCAGGGACTGGGGAGCCTGGTGGGCTGCCGTCTGTGGGGTCGCACAGAGTCGGACACGACAGAAGCGACTTAGCAGCATTTCTGAAAAACAATTATCTAGACTTCTATTTCTGCTTCCCTGATGCTGGGAAAGATTGAGAACAAGAGAAGGGGATGACAGAGGACATCACTGACTCAATGGACAAGAGTTTGAGAAAGCTCCGGGAAATAGTGAAGGACAGGGAAGCCTGGTGTGCTGCAGTCCATGGGGTCGCAGAGTCCGACACGACTGAGCGACTAAACAACAAATTTCTGCTAATAAAAGTTTCACCTAACTACCAGTCTTCAGTAACTCTTTTCCCAAGTCAGCCTATTAGGAACTCACAGCCAATAGGAAAAAGGGAGTGTAAGCAAGCGGGAAATGAACAACCTAAAACCCAAGAGTTTTCCAAGGAGCACCAGAGTCTTGTTTCTGGGCTGGGCAGTAACTTTCAATTCTTGTCATCTGAGGTACTTCGATTGTTTCACTTTTTTTTTTTCCTGTTTTTTTTTTTTTTTAACAACTGTTAATGTAGTTCTTTAACGCTCCTAATTCCCTTTTATTAATAAAGAAAAAATTTTTCGGCTTTGTGTTTTTCCAGATTTCAAACTCTTTAAGGGTGGGGCGAAAAAGGCGTTTCTATAAGGCTGCCGGCACTTCAACGGCATTTAGCAAATACTAGTTATTTCCGCTATTAACCGGTGAATCGCTCACCAGGGGCTTCCTACCTTCCAACCCATTATCCTTGGACTTGCCGCCGGCCTGGCGTCCCCCGCGCCGCGACACAGATGGAACGGACCGTGACGTCACGAGACCGCGACTCAATCAGACGCGGCGTTTGGGAAATTTTAAATTTAAAGGCGGGGTGGCCCGTACGCTCTGAAGCGCCGGCTGTGGAGGTTTCTGACGTATTCCCTGGGATCCAACCAGGCAGGATGGCGGAGGAAGGAGCCGTAGCCGTCTGCGTGCGGGTTCGGCCGCTCAATAACAGGTAGGTAGGCCAGACCGAGCCCAGGTCCCCACTGCGGACTCCGGCGCCTGCATGAACCGGAGGAATGAGTCCTCGCTCCTCTTTTGCTCAGCTGCCTAGAAAGTCGGCCACTTACCCGCTTTGTGCCTCGGTTTCCTATCTGTAATGGGACGGGGCAGGATCGAGGATCTAGAGGATCCTTTTCAGCTGTGGAATTCTCTTACATCTGTAACCCAGGCTCACCGACGTTAAAGACCTTACTCCCTGCGCTGCACTGCCATCGCCCCATCTGCGATCCCCACCAGGAAGGTCGAAATCGGAAAGATCCTACTGCACTCATCACAGTGCAGTTAAATTCTACATTTAACTGACTCGCTTCCCCTTTACTGTATACACTCCTTAAGAGCGAAAACGAATCAGTTTTGTTGCATTGTATTCGGTACTTCAGTCAACTGAATTCCGCATTCAGAATGTTGAATGAACGATATTCATCAATATTGATTTTTTTTAGTACAGTGTACTGTATTAAAACAGACGCTACCATCGTTGCCCAGTGGATCTCACAACAGAAAATAGATAAAAGATATAGAATATTAGGTGATGATACTGGAGTAATAAATGCTTTAGAGAAAAAGCAGGAAGGGGAAGCAAGGAAAGTCTGTTTGCTATGCCAGTCTTGGGTCCTCGCCCCAGAATACTAACACAGTTTTGTCTCTGAGAAACATTTGTTAAATCTTACGAGTGCTTAATAAATGAGAATATCAAGATGAGGAATTTCCTGTTTTTAATAAGCTTATTGATGCATTAGAAGACAGCTGAATAAAGAAACCATTATAATATATCGTGATAGATGTTATGATATACAGTTAAAGAATGTTTGCTAGCGAAGTCATTAGTCCTTTAGTGAGATGACTGTAGGAGAGGAACAGGGCAGTGTCAGGGAACACCTGAATCATGAATGAAAGAATAGTTAAGGTACTTAGTGAAAACCTCAGTCAGGGTATTCCAGGCAGAGAAAGGTTGAATCTAATTTTGGGAGTGAATTTCAGGTAGTTGATTCCTCTGGGAGTTAAGGTGTATACAGAATTTAGAGGAAGATGAGATTGAAGAGAAAAATTATAGTGATAGAGGTATCATGTACCAAATTAAAGATTTCAGATGGTTTTTAAATGTTTTAAGAGAGAGAGACATATCAACTGCCACTCCTCCATAAGAAGGTGGAAGTGAAGAGTTTCACAAGGAAATTCCCATGAAAGTACAGGAGGTCAGTGAAGCCCCATTTAAAAGTGTTGCCCCCTCAAAGGTAGATTTTCCACATTTATCTTATTTATGGTATAAGTCATTACAATCTTTTAAAATGTTTATCAGAAGATGAAGTCTTTCTACTGTCTC
Organism: Redunca redunca; assembly: GCA_006410935.1. Classification (NCBI taxonomy): domain Eukaryota; kingdom Metazoa; phylum Chordata; class Mammalia; order Artiodactyla; family Bovidae; genus Redunca; species Redunca redunca. The sequence goes on from SJYQ01004097.1 coordinate 188,552, forward strand.
TCATATAACGCAGCTTCTATGACCAGTTATTCTAAAATGCAGTGTTTTTATTCTTTTAGAGAAGAAGCGCCTGAAAAAGATACTCAAGTTTACTGGAAAACTGACAATAATACAGTTTATCAAGTTGATGGGAGTAAATCCTTCAATTTTGGTAAGTTCATAATAGCATCAAAAGTTAACCTGGTATCCTTTTTCTATTATGAGTACAAAAGCCTTATGAATAACACTGGATTTGTCACTAAAGATCAAACCAAGCCTTCAATAAACTGCTTCAATGGAAACTTTGAAAAATTGTTCATCCATCATTTATAAGCTAATAAGTTGATGCTTAAATACAGTAGTAGTAAAAAAGAAAAAGGAATTAAAAAATTAAACATATACTATTACTGTAGTCATAGTAACTTATGACTGAAACTAACATTCTTCCTCTTACTCATGAGAGTCCCTGTGGCCTGAAATTCTGTAAACCCAAAATATGTTGCTTAGTGTCAAGTCATCTTTAAGATCTTCCAATTTGTTTCTGTTGTTTTGGTTTTTTTGTTTGTTTTTCAGCTATTTTCAAAACTCTGTAAAGAATAAATAGTGAAGATATTGCATCTTTGTCTGCTAGAATAGAGCAGGAACCTACCTCTGCTCTTGTGGAGCTTATATAATGGAAAGAAAGGCTTTAAACAAGTAACTTCACTTATGCTGACATAAGCTTTTGCGGAAATCTAACTAAACTTGGTGTCTGGAATGGTACCATTTACACCAGACCTGCAGGATGAGTGAGAGCTAGCTAGAACAGAGGGACTTCCAGGCTCTGATGATTAACTGATTTGTACATTAATTTAGCATGTATATAGTGCTGACAACTAGATACCAGTGCCACAGTGCCAGGCACTGTTCTAAGCACTTCCTATATATTCACTCATTTAATCCTCCTAACAAGCCTGTGTATTTGGTGCCTTACTGTTCCACTGAGGAACGGAAGCAAAGTGGCCTGGAGTCACACAGCCAGCAAAGAGAGAAAGGCTCCAGATCTGTATTCTAGCCATACCGCCACGCTGCCACTTAGGCTCCAAAGAGCGACAGTGGTGTCCTCTGAACGACCTCAGGAGTAAGCGTGGTTAAGTTGTCAAATTAGTGTGAAACTAGAAAGACACAGATATGTGTGGAAGAGAAAATGAGTTCTGGTAAAGAAATGTTTGATGGTATTAACATAACTTTTTTTTTCAAACTTTTTATTTTGTGTTGGGATATAGCCAATTAACAACGTTGTGGTAGTTTCAGGTGAACAGTGAAAGAACTCAGCCATGGATATAGATGTATCCATTCTCCCCCAAATCCCCATTCCATCCAGTCTGGCACATAACATCGAGCAGACTTCCTTGTGCTATACAGTAGGTCCTTGCTGGTTATCCATTTTAAATGTAACAGTGTGTACATAACCTTCCCAAAGTCCCCAACTCTCCCTCCCCCCTGGCAACCATAAGTTCGTTTTCTAAGTCTGTGAGTCTCTGCTAGAGATTAAAAAACCTAAGTACCACAGATTCTCAGTAGCCATATATGCCCATAAAGAATTTGGCTCATCCACCTATCTGAACCACATAACATTAAGGTTTGAATCGTCTGCCATTTCTCCTTGCTCTGAGATAATGACCCTTAAGCAGCCTTCAGATGGCACTTAGGTTTTCCACATTGTTCTGCCAATAGGGCAGATGTGTGGTCGCCGTGCAAGGAGTATAATCACTGAACTGTTGATTGCAGGTCGATAATTTTCCCTCCTGATTTACAAATCCATTTCTTGCGAGCTTTTCAAGGTGAGGCCACCACTAAAAGAGTGGTCTATTTTTAATGTGCTAACAAAAGCAAAGAACCACATTCTGCACTTGTGAATTCATCAGTGTAAATACCACCCTAAACACCAGCCTTCAGCAGCCAGCTTATTGATCATTCCCCATAACACTTCAGCTTTGGTCAGTTCTTTTCTTCCAGATAGCTGCATTTCTTGGTTTAGTTTGAGCTAGACTTTTTTGCTAAGTATGTTGGAAACATTAGAATCTCTCAAAGAATAGTAACAGTCTGCATTTCCTAAGTATTATATGTTCACAGTAATTCTATGAAGAAGATATTATATGTCCATTTTACAGTTTAGGGAACTGAGGCATGGAGACATCAAACTACTTGCCCAAATTCACATAGCCGGTAAGTGGCAGAATCAGGATTTGCAGTCTTGATTCCAGACCCCTATGTTCAGATTCAGCCACCATGCCCTACTGCCTCTTGAAAGCACATAGGATAATAGACTTGTATTTTTTCTGTGTGAGGACCAACACATTTTGCCTAAAGAGAGTATATTCCATAGGACCAATGAGTTGAAGAAAATATTGTACCTTAAATATTCTATCGTACCATATCCTGACAATTTTATTTCTTTGGGCAACTACTAATTCAGAATGAAAATACAGTCAATTTGTTTGGTTTAACTTAAATATGTTTTGTTTTTTAGATCGTGTCTTTCACAGTAATGAAACCACTAAAAATGTGTATGAAGAAATTGCGGTACCAATCATAGATTCTGCCATTCAAGGCTACAATGGTGTGTATTCACTGCAGAAACATTGCAGTCTTTGGTGTCTGTTCAGCAGGTATCGATCGTTTTCTACACTGCAGATTCACTGTAATCTCTGCATGTACTTGTTTTGTTTTTGCAGGTACTATATTTGCCTACGGGCAGACTGCTTCAGGAAAAACATATACTATGATGGGTTCACAAGAGTATTTGGGAGTAATACCCAGGGCAATTCATGACATTTTCCAGAAAATTAAGAAGGTAAATAACTTAGCTAAGTTTCTAGTACATGCAGGTAAAAATAGTGATGATAGGATAGCAATCTTACTGTTCTCTTGTAATGATGAAATAGATTTACAGTTATCTCTTAATTATCCAGGGGGAAAGAAGGAAGCCATAGCATAGATTCATTTTCTTTTCCCGTGAACTTACTTAAGAAACTTAAAGCTTTTTTATTCTTTCCCTTAAATCATGAAGCAGTACTCCCACCAAACAGTGGGCATTAAGGAACAGGAAAACCTCATCACAGTTGGGTCCTTATTGCCTTTGTTTTGCTACCAGTGATTATTAAGGAGCAGTAAAAAGTAGACTAGGCTAAAAGACAAGGAGACCAAAGGCCAGAATAGGCAACCTAATTAGTTAAGAGTTGATTTTAAATTACTTTTTCATCATTATTTTAATGATTTTCAATTTCTTGAATATATACAGGTTGAGTTTTATTTTGAGGTTAGAGAGTTGAGTGGGGTACTTTCCTGTTACAATTCTATGATACTATTGGTTATTACTGAAACTGTGTATTTTGTTGTTGTTTATTATTGTCAGTATACAAACACAGGGAGAATTTTTTTTTGTTTTTTTTTTTGTTTTATAAAGATAATTTCTTGAAAGACAAATACCACATGACTTCACCTCTATGTAGAATCTAAAAAACAAAAAATGGACAAACAGAAACAGACTCATAGATAACAGAGAACAAACAGGTGATTGTCAGAGGGAACGGAAGTTGGAGGAATGAGAAATAGGGTGAGGGAGATTAAGGAGCACAAACTTTGCGTTAGAAAATCAATGAGTCAGGCAGATGAAATGTGCAGCGTGGGGAATATAGTCAGTAATATTGTAACATCTTTGTATGGTGACACATGGCAATTAGACTTCTGTGATCATTTGGAAATGTATGGAAATAGTGACCCACCATGTTATGTATCAGGAACTAACATAGTGGAATGGGTCAACCACACATCAACTAAAAAATAAATTAAAATTCTATAAATGTGTTTTCTTAAAGAATATTTTAATATTTAATATTAGCATGTTAGCATTCATTATTGGGTTTTCATAACTGGATGATCTCTGAAGTCATCACATTATCTTTTTCTTCTAGTTTCCTGATAGGGAATTTCTCTTACGTGTTTCTTACATGGAGATATACAATGAAACCATTACAGACTTACTTTGTGACACTCAAAAAATGAAGCCTTTAATAATTCGGGAAGACTTCAATGTGAGTAACGGAGTTAACAGGGTGGCTCAAAAATTAGATATACTGATTGGGATTATTTTTTCTTGAACATTTGCCTTTAATTTCTGTATACTTTAAATCCTGTTACTATGGTTTGTTTTTTATTTTCTTTCTTAGACACTTACAGAGATTATCTCTTAAGTAATATGTATAGTTTTTAAATATTGACAGTTACAGTATTTTGGTGTAAGTGCTTAAAAAGAGCAAGGTGGAACTATCAGGTTAGAATTTGGTATACTTTGGCATAGGAAATACATTGTAAATAACGGAAGTATACTTATTATTTTCATACAGAGTAAAAATCCCCATTTTCCACATAACATCCACAAATGAACTCTGTGATAGTTTGTACTTTCTTTTTGAAATGCAAACTTTTAAGTGACTTATATTTCCCTACTTTTACCGTAATTAAACTTGTTTCAGAGGAACGTGTACGTGGCTGACCTCACAGAAGAAGTTGTTTATACATCAGAAATGGCTTTGAAGTGGATCACTAAGGGAGAAAGTAAGACTTCATACTATATTTCTTAAAACACTTGTAGAAACTATTTATTTGAATGTATTCAGGCTTTAAATCACACTTTTCACTTTTCATCTAAAATACAAGTTAGTGTTTTTCTTTGGATTTTAATACACACAGCTAAAATGTGACTCTCTTACAGAGAACAGGCATTATGGAATTACAAAAATGAATCAGCGAAGTAGTCGTTCTCATACCATTTTTAGGATGGTAGGTAATTCTCTCTATATTTTCTCTTTCCAATTAAGAATACACTAATTTTTCTATAAGTTGCCTTTTCTTTCTAGATTTTGGAAAGTAGAGAGAAAGGTGAACCTAATTTTGAAGGATCTGTCAAAGTGTCCCATTTGGTGAGTATTGAGGAACCGTGATAATGTACTATATGAGCCAAAGCAAAATTTAATTTAGCTGCTAAAGGTTTGGTTTCATAAGAACTATTGATTATTTGGCAAAAGCATCTATAAATTGGTAGTTTAGTCTCACCAATGATATGAAATTTCTACTTCCTGTGATCTTTCGCTGCCACTCCCTAAGCTTTAGGTGTAAGAACTGTGGGAGTGGGACTTTCCCTAACCAGTAATGGAGAAAGAGCTAATTCTATGCACACTTAAGAGTTAACATAATCTTGGGATTCGATGGGGTTTTGTGTGTTTGTGATTTTGGGGTTTTGTTTTTTGGGCTCCACCAGTGCAACTGAGACTTATGAGATGAATGAAAACCTGGGTGGGATAGTTAAAAACAAATAAATCACATTACTCTCGTTTATACTCAGTACCTGTCTGTTAATAGGTGAATATAAGCATTATGCAAACATTCCTTCTTGCTGAACTTGATGAACCTTCATCATTTTTCTTCTTTTTTTTTTGTGTGTGTGCTTCCTTTCTATTCCTTCCTTACCGTTATTGTTTGTTCCCTGTCTTCAAGGCCTGAATTCTTTAGTTTGATGTAGGATATGATTTAAGATTACTGCATTTGATTTGAAAATTTCAGGGGGAAAAATAATAAATCTACAATATATTTACTTTCAGATTTTGAAAACTTATTTAAATATCTAATTCCAGTTCACCTTAGTTATTTTACCATATAAGTATAGCATTTATTTTAATAGACTGGTCTTTTAACAACAACAACAACAAACCTAACTTCTGTTTTGTCGTCCAAAGCTGGCCTGTGATATATCACTACTATTTTTACTTTTAATATAATTTAGCTTTACTAGTCTTGACATACTCAGTGATCCATTTGGTGTCTTTTCTCATATTTTTCGATGATCTATCATCTAGGGACCATACATACTATCTAACCCAACACTCCAGATTTGCCACTTACTCTTAAGTATCTTATTGGAAAGAATACTTCCCCAAAGAGTCATTTTCTGGCTCTTTAAAGATGGGGTTTTGTTTTGTTTTCTGGTTTTTTTTTTTTCAGTGTCTCCTGGCCTCCCTAGAATAATAACATCCAAGTGCTCTCAGCCCAGGTCCTTTATTTTTGGGGTTTCTTTCCTCCTACCCTCCTAATCAAAGCACAAGAGTATTCTGTAGCCTTTCTTCCCTTGTTTGCCCTTAGGCATTGTAACCATTTCTGTGTTGATGATGGTCAAATAATTATTGTTTCTGAAGTCTCTGAGTTCTAAATCATGTCTCTCCATAAAGATTGTCCCACTGTTAAATCTCAAGCTTCAGTGGGTCTAAAGCCAAATTAATTTATTCCTATCATAGTGAATATTCCTTTTACCAGTAGTACTTATATCTTAATTCGTGCTGCTTTCCTTACCACTTTGCCCTTTTATTATGCCTCTACCTAGGTCATTTGTAGTAGATGCTATATAACAGCGATTAGATTTCTTTGAGTATTTTAGTGAAAACAGTACATATCTGAGACAGGACTGTAAAACAAGAGTACATAATTATCTGCCCACTCCCCAAAGAAAGAAGTAATTTAAATCTCCACTTTCTTTTAATATGTTAAGAACATTTACTGGGCTCTCAAATTTAAAAAAGAAGACATCCCTCTGCTACTTGCTGTCTTCACTACCACCTCCCTAGCCCAAGCCACCATCGTCTCTCACTTAGATTCCTGCCCCAGCCTCCTGACTGGCTCCCACTGCCTCTTTTGCCCCTCTTCAGCTCATTTTCCATCTAGTGGGGCCACAGGTGATCCTTCAGAAAGTTAAATCAAGGTATGTCACTCTTGTGCTTAAAGTCCCGTCTCAGCTTCCCATTGCATTTGGAAAATCCAGAGTCCTTATCCTTGTTTACAGAGCCCTGAGTTATCTGACTCCTATCTCCTTCTCTTACACTGTATTGTCCCATCTCCACTTCACCAACTCTGCCATGCTGCCTTTTCTATTTTATGAACAGACCAAGCTCATTTCCGTCTTGTGACTGGACATACTGGCTGTTCTTTTAATTTGGACTGTGTTTCCCTTGGTCTTGCATGGCTGCCTCCCTCTGTCATTTCAGATCTTAGCTTAATGGGGAAGCCTTCCCCTACCAATCAGAGAACCTCCTCTGTCCCTTCTTCCCTCTTCCAGGGCTATTTAAATCATCTTTGTTACACTTACCATATCCTATTTCTCACTTGTTTGTCTTTTTCTGTCTCTTCATCCATTTCCTCCTCTCATATACTCCATAGACAATATAAGCTCTATGAGGACAGGGACCTTGCTTATTTAGTTCACTGACGTATCCCTAGCACCTAACATGCTACCTGAAGCATGACAGTCACTTTTTTCAGTAATATCTGTGAAATGAAAGAGAGTTTTGTGCTTTTAAAGATGCTACAGTATAGTCAAAAACACATAACTAGCTCTACACAGTAAGTGTTGTAAGAATAAGTCATACCTATAATGACCTCTGGGTGCACATTTTAAAAGAGCAGCTCGTTCAAGGAATGGGAAGAGGAAGGATAAAATTAGCAAAGCTACATTGAGCAGGTAACATTTGCCTTGGATCCTGAATAAAGAACTTTAGAAGTAACAGAGAATGGCATAGGGTGGCACTTGGAAGTGTAGAAGTATGTGAGGGATTCAGGGTGTAGTGAGTAGTTCCGCTTGAGTTAGGCGTAAGTAATGAATAGATATAAGGCTGAAGTAGCACAAGTGCCAGATTGCAAAGAATCACATTCACCATGATACGGTTCTGAACTTTGTGTAGGAAATAGAAAACCTGTTCTGGCGGCATTATGGAGGATATGTTACATTACAAAGTAGGAACAAACGTTATGGATTGGTTTGACAAGGGAAGGCCTAAATGGTGGGGTGAGAGATGAGGTTACAGATGGAGTGTTCAAGTAAACTGATTAGTATTTATATTAGTATTTATATTTGTTTAAAATGTTCTTTCGGTAGTTTGGATTTTATCTCAAGTTATACTTTCTAAAGGTTTATTTCCATCTGTCTTACAGAATTTGGTTGATCTTGCAGGCAGTGAACGGGCTGCTCAAACAGGTGCTGAAGGTAAGGAAAACTCATGAAATACGACTTTGCCTTGAGTGTCTTCAATTCTTTCGCAGAATAAAAGTGCTGTCATGCATTTTAGAAACTAATAAAGTAATGACAATAATAATATTGTGATAAAAGTCCTCAGTGTAAAAAGTAGCTTCTGTATCTGACTAATTATCTCATTTGGGATACTATGTGTGTGTTAGTCGCTAAGTCGTGTCCAGCTTTTTGCAACCTCAGGGACTGTGGGTCCCCATGTGACCCACTAGACTCCTCTGTCCGTGGAATTCTCCAGGCTTGAATACTGGAGTGGGTTGCTATTTCCTTCTCCAGGGAATCTTCCCTGGGCCAGGGATTGAAACCAGGTCTCACACTGAAGGCAGATTCTTTACCCCCTGAGCCGCCAGGGAAGTCCTTGAGCTACTGGTTTCACCAATTTTTTAAAAAGCCAAAACTATGCAGTTTCTAGAATTTCTATAGCTGAAGAGCTTATGAGAGTACCATGAAAACCATCTGAATTTTCATAATCAGTAAGAAAATTCAGAAAGGTCATGGGGCACACAATTAATATTCAGACATTAATAATTCTTAAAGACAACCAGCTACAATAGTCAGTGTACAGAAACATGTAATATACAATAATAGTTTAGAAGATATAATACCTCAGAAGAAACTCAACAAAAATTGCGCAGGGCCAAAAAAAGAAAACTTCAAAACAGACCTAAAGGACATAACCAAATATTAATACATAAACAAATGGAAACGCACACTTAGATGGAAAGGTACAAATTCATAAAGATGGCAAGCCTCCCTCTGTGTTAATTTCCTGCAGCCTGACATAAAGTTACCCAGCTGAGCATGGCCCATATCCACCAAATCAGACCTATGAACAGGAAGTACATACTGTTATTTCAAGTTGGCATATTAAATAACAGTATTATAGCAGCAGCTAAATAATGCACCTGTGAAATAACAGCTATTCAGAGTTATTTGGTACATTATTTTTTGGGTACATAGATTGGAATCCTACATATCCTCAACAGTGTTCTAGGTAAGTAATTTCTAATACGTTCATACAGTGAAATTCTGTGTTATGAAAAAGAATGAAAAAAGACCAGTGTTTACTAATCTGATGCATATATACTGCCAAGTGAAAAAAAGCAAAGGGCAAAATAGTATATATAGTATGTTACTATTTGTCTGAAAATTAAAGGGAGAAATGAGTGTATATGAACCTATATTTCTAAAAATCTCCAGAAGAATAAATAATAAACATGGTTTCCTGGTAGAGGGGATAGGAAACCTGTCCTGGTTGGGGCATAAAACTGGAAGAGAGCTTTTTCAGAGTACTTGTTCTTTTTTTAATGTTAGAGTCATGTGTGCATATTTAGTTTTAAAGATTTGGGGGCTGTGAGTCCATATAGGAACAAATTTGGTTTTAAGTCTGTAGTTGCCTGTATTTGAAGTTTTAAAAAAACTAGATTCAAATGGAGTAATTAGAGGGGATCTTTTAGGAAACAGACTTTTCCTCCCTCTTGTTCTTTTTTTATTCATCTTTTTTGTTGTGCTGTTTCTCTCAGATGATAACCTTTCTAATTCATCTAATAGGTGGGAGGGTAGGGAGAGACCGCCTCCATCAGTGATATTAAAGGTAGACTCAGATTTAGTCCAAAACAGATACTTCAACATCTGTTCCTTTAATTTCTACTTTCTCATAATTTGCTAGTAAATAAGTTCATCATCCAATACGGGGCTCAATATTAGTGTTTATATTTGTGTAATAATTACAGGTTTACGACTCAAGGAAGGCTGTAATATAAATCGAAGTTTATTTATTTTGGGACAAGTGATCAAGAAACTTAGCGATGGACAAGTTGGGTAAGTGTACCCCACTGTACACTTATCTGTTAATACTTATGTTTAAATTAGGTCGAAAATTTTAATAGTTTTGTGTGTGGTTGCTCAGTTATGTCCAACTCTTTGCAACCCCATGCCCTGTAACCCGCCAGGCTCCTCTGTCCATGGAAGTTTTCAGGCAAGAACACTGGGATGATTTGCCATTTCCTACTCCAAGGAATCTTCCTGACCCAAGGATTGACCCACGTCTCTTGTGTCTTCTGCATTGGAAAAGGCAGATTCTTTACCACTATGCCATGTGGGCGTCCCTTGCTACTGCTGCTACTGCTAAGTCGCTTCAGTTGTGTCCGACTCTGTGCAACCCCATAGACGGCAGCCCACCGGGCTTCCCCATCCCTGGGATTCTCCAGGCAAGAATACTGGAGTGGGTTGCCATTTCCTTCTCCAATGCATGAAAGTGAAAAGTGAAAGTGAAGTCACTCAGTTGTGTCCAACTCTTAGCGACCCCATGGACTACAGCCTACCAGGCTCTTCCATCCATGGGATTTCCCAGGCAAGAGTACGGAGTGGGGTGCCATTGCCTTCTCAAATCCCTTAGTGACACTCAAAATATATGTACCTATTTCTTTCATATATTCAAAAGCTCTCATGACTCTGTGAGCATTTGTGGCATTTAGTGTCCTACTAAATTTACTTTCTGTATTTTAAATATTATTTTTAGTTAATAGTTTCAATCTGCCCCATATAACCTGTAAAGAATTTTATAACTGTAGCTATTTTAAGGTTCTCCATTAAAAACCAACCAATTTTGTTATATAAAAGCTTTCTCTTTTTCTTCCCAAACTCATTTCTCTTTAAGTGGTTTCATAAATTATCGAGATAGCAAATTAACACGAATTCTGCAGAATTCCTTGGGAGGAAATGCAAAAACACGTATCATCTGCACAATTACTCCAGTGTCTTTTGATGAAACACTTAGTACTCTCCAGGTGAGTTTGATTTTTATCTCAAATTAATCTGAGGGGATATCATCTTTAAGAAGGAAAAATTACCTACTAAAAATAGGTATAGGCCTTTTAATTGACATAACATACTTGATAAAATAAGATTGATGTGTTTTTCCAAAATCACAAAATCCAAAATCCATTATCCCACCTCCACAGTTTCTGCCACATTCAACACTATTTTACTGAAATTGACTTGATTTTTTATTTTTACAAACTCATTTATGAAAGGAAACTTTATATCAGTTCCATAAGTGAAAAACTAGTAGCACTTACAACAAATAGAAGGTGACTCAAAAAACATGTGTATGTGTTTATAACAACAACAAAAAAACTTCCAAAACTCCTGCTAGCTAATTGTTGCCTATCCTTGCACTGAGCCTAGGTCCTGCATTTTATGTTTAAAGAAAAAAAGGAGGAGGGTTGGGGTGGGGGAACTAAATTGTCAGTAGAATGGCTGTCTCAATGAAGGATTCAGTGTCATATATAATGGACACCTTCATGTACCCACTTAAAGTTACTTCTGATACACTCTTAAGAAACATTGGTTTAAATAGCTACTGAGTACTAGATCTAAGTACTGTCAGAGAAAAAAGATAGAAAACAGAGTTACAGGCCTTACAGAATTTATAGTCTTAGAGGGAAGACAAGACCTGTCTTCCAACGTGATTGCCTTGGATTAATGCTTAAGTGGCTAGTAAGTAGGATAGAGTTCAAAGGAAGGAGAAGGGCTTTTGATGGGAGCACTACTGGCCTTGTTATGGGGACACAGAATGCTCTCTGTATTCAAAAGTATTAAACTACCTGGGAAGAGTACTGATTTTTTTTCTTTTCTTTCTTTCTTTTTCTTTTTTTTAAAAATCTTAATTACAAGAAAACCAAATATTATTAATTTGTGTATGTGTTCAGTGCATAACACTTTTGCATTTTTCCCCAGTTTGCCAGCACTGCCAAATATATGAAAAATACTCCTTATGTTAATGAGGTATCAAGTGATGAAGCTCTCCTGAAAAGATATAGGAAAGAAATAATGGATCTTAAAAAGCAATTAGAGGAGGTATGTATGAACCATGTATTTATTTCAGAAAAGAGAAGAGATGGATTTAAAATTGAGATCTGCCTAAATGCCCAAAGAGTCTGAAGCCATCAATAACTGAGCTCTGCAACCTAGATTTAAAATAATTTTCAACTAAGAAGAAATCAACTCATACAAAATTTAGTTTACTATAAACTAAAAGACTTGGTTTCCTGAAATTTTTTAGGTTTTGTTTTTCATTTTCAAAGGGCAAAATTTGATGTTTTCAAATGGGCCAAGTTGACAGAGTTTTTTTAAAAAATTATCACGAATACATAGGAAATTAGGTTTAAAAAGAGAGAGACCGTGTATAGTTACCTAAAACTACTTTCCAGAGTTTCACATTATCTTGAATATTTCTTCCAAACCCAGGATAAGAATTCAATAAAGTAGGATAATCACTTATAATTGTAATTTGTTTCTTTTAACTATTATGGCCCTCGATTTTGTGTAAATCTTGCATTCTGGTGATATTTTTAGGAGTGATCTAAAATAACAAATGGTAATCTTATGAAAACTTCTCTTCTTTTGCTGTAGGTATTCAAGTCTCTGCTTTTATGATCTCTCTGCCTTCTATTTATATTTTAAGCAGTTAATAGAATTGCCTTAGCTGCATTGTAATAATTTTACACACAGCATATAGAATAATGACATGAGAAGAAATGGATATTTTACTTTATTTTTAGTTTGAGAAATTACTGATTATGGTAACTGTGTACTAGAGTTATGCACATACAGTATATTTTATTTCAATATAATTCAAATTCTCTTAGTTCACATATAAATTTCTATTCTGTTCTTTTAAGCTACTTTCAAGGTTTTAAAATATAGCTACGTTTATTATTAACATAATCCATTATTACATTCTGTAGGTTTCTTTAGAGACTCGAGCCCAGGCAATGGAAAAAGACCAACTGGCCCAACTCTTGGAAGAAAAAGATCTACTTCAAAAAGTCCAGATTGAGAAAATTCAAAACCTAACACGGATGCTGGTGACATCTTCTTCCCTAGCATCACAGCAAGAATTAAAGGTAAAATTTAAAAGATGACAGCTTAAACTTGGTATACAGAGAATAGAACCAGACATTCCTATTTATTACATAATTATTCATTTATCATCTTTCAGTACATTATATTCAAGAAACCAAGACCTGTCATATATTTGAAGTTCATTAAAATTACCGATCCCTGATGTATAAGTACTAATTCAAGCATTCAAGCTTACTACCTTAGTTTTCTTCTAGGAGTTTTATGGTTTCAGGTGTTAACATTCAAGTCTTTAATATCAGTTTCAATTGATTTTTATATATGAGAAAATCATCTGTTATATACGTGTAAGTATAGTGGTCCAGTGTAAGTGTATCTTACTTGCGTGTATAGTGGTCCAGTTTCATTCTTTTACATATGGCTGTCCAGTTTTCCCAACATCGCTTACTGAGCAGACTGTCCTTTCCCTATTTTATCTTCCTGGTTCCTTTGTTGTAAATTAAATGATCATACGTGTGAGGGTTTATTTCCGGGCTTCCATTGTTTTTATGTGTCTGTTTTTGTGGCACTATCATACATATTGTTTTGATTGCTATAGCGTTATAATATAGTTTGAAATCAGGAAGCATGATGCCTCCAGCTTTGCCCTTCTTTCTCAAGATTGTTTTGGCTATTTGGAGTCTTTCGTGGTTTACAGTCTACAGTATAGCCAAGGAATCTGTTTGCAATATGTTTCTTAAGAAATTCTAATATAATTAATTAGCTGATTGGAAACCATGGGTGTCTGACGTATATTGGACTATTTTCTGTTTAAAGAAACAAGAATGTTAATATCAAGAAATTGATCTAGACTACAGATCAACGTAGTAATCAAAATTCTGACTTCCGATTTGTATGTTTTTTTGTTTTTACTAGGGTTTTGTTTATCTGACAGATTTTTTTAATTTAAGAGTAAAGCCTTTGGATTTGAACTCCCTGGGTATGAATCCCAGTTCTGGCAATTCCTAACACTTGACCTTAGACAATTTCTCAAATACATTCTGCTACAGTTTCCTTATCTGTGATATAAAATAGCTTGGTCCCTACTTCATAGGATTGTTGTGAGAATCAAGTAAAGTAACATACAGTATATGCATACCACTACACTTTACACTCAGAAATCCTCATTAATTGTATACTGCTAAGATTATTACTGGGCTTTCCTGGCGGCTCAGTAGTAAAGGATCCACCTGCCAACACAGGAGACAGTTTTGATCCCTATTCTGGGAAGGTCCCAAATGCTGCGGAGCAACTAAGCCTGAGCTCCACAGCTACTGAGCTTATGCTCTAGAGCCCAGAAGCTGCACCTACTGAAGCCCGCCTCGAGCCCGTGCTCCACAACAAGGGAAGTCACTGCAAGGAGAAGCCCCTCACTGCAATTAAAGGAAAGCTTGCATAGCAACAGAGACCCTACATAACCAGAAATAAAGACGTTTTTAAAATATATATGTATTATTAATAGGTATCATGTACAGATCACCACACTAAGTATAGAGACACTCAAGATCTATTTCTTGACTGAGTGATGAGTAGAAAATAGCCCAGTGGAAGGTATAGGGAATAGTATTTCACAAAAACACATATACAAAAGCTCGAAGTTGTGGGACAACAGTATATTAGACTTTCTGGTGGCATGGCCATTGTAAACCACATTAAGGGATTTGAACTTTGAATTTTGCTAAAAACAAGGAAAAGCCTTGTATAGAACGTAATCGCAATTACATTTTGGAAAAGTGTGATTACTATGTGCATCAGGTTGATTTGGCCTCTATAAGGATTATGGTTCTGAAGATGGAGGAAATTGGATAAACTGGAGAGGTATTTGGGAGGCAGACTCAACTGGACTTTGTGGTTGTTTGAACGCAGAGGCAAGGAAAGAGAGAAAGAGGCATCCTGAATGACTTGATTCAGGACATCTCCATTTTAAGACAACAGGCAGTTGGAAATGTGAAAGGTCTGAGATGGAGATGTTAGTTTGGGTATTAATTATAGCTGATCCAATTTAAAGTCCTGGGAATGGATGAGCTTGCCTTTGGAGCATGTTGAGAGTGGAAAGAACAGAGGGTCAAACACAGAACCCCAAGAAACAACAACTTTAAGGCAAAAGCAGAATAAAAGAATCCCTAAAGGAGCCCATGTTGAGCTCTAGAATTGAAAGGAAATCAGGTGAATGTGGTAAGTAGTGTCAACGTTCTGCTTACAGATTCTGAAGACAAAGGTGCTTCAGATTTAGAAATGAGAAGCTTATTTGCAAAAGCAGTTTGAGTTATGCGTTGGTAATAAAAGCCACCTTGCTGTGGGTAGAGATGCACAAAGGGATGGGATCTTGAACACAATTGAAGAGTCTGGCCTTAGAAGGAGAAACATCTATTCATTTCAACAAGGACAGAAGAAGGAATGCTTTTGTAAGTTTAGGCTTATATTGTCTTTGTGAAATAGGTTTAGCTTTTCTGCTGAGATAACAGGAGATGGGTGGAGACACATGTTCAGAGTGCTAAGAGTTTGAAATAGTATAGCGCATGGTGTTGAGCTGAAGGTCATTGGAGTGGAATATTTATATACAGCTGGGTTTTGCAGAGCAGGCTGTGGAAAGCGCTGGCTGTCTCAAAGCTAAAGGTAGTGTGTGTAGAGGCATGAAAGCGAGCAGTGTATTCTGGGAACAGCAGTTAATCTTGAGATGCAGTGCAGTAGACAGAAATGATCCTAAAGAGACCAAAAAGTAGATAAATGATGAGGAAGATGATAGTGTATAAACTGAAAGAAAATGGTAGCTAGAGAGAAGTGAGGAGCCAAGAGTTTGTTTTTTTAAAAAATCAAAAGCAAATAAATAGGCTTGAGCATTTGTAAAGCCAAGAAGAAGGAGCTAGGGAAGGTGACAGATGACCAGATAACTGAGGGAACGGAACTGGGTACCCCAAAGTGCTGCCGATAGCTATGGGGTAGCAGCAGCAGCCTTCCCCTCCTTGTAACACCAGAGTGCTTGAGGAGTTGTACGCCAACCGATTTCCTTTCAGTTATGTTCCAGAAGAGCTTGTAAGTAAACCTTCAAATAAAATGTATAGTGTAAATGATGGTTTCATCAAAGTTTTCAGGGGTTAAACACTGATCTGAAAAGCTTGAGTATGTTTTCTTATCTCACGATA
>SJYQ01004098.1:0-55576 GCA_006410935.1 Redunca redunca
AAACATGTAAAAAAATAAATAAATAAATAAATTTTAAAAAATAAATAAATAAATGAAGGAAAAAAAAAAAAAGAAGACCACAGCAACAAAGTTTATATAATTAAAGGTTCTAGAAGATCATGCCTTTTGCTTTTTTGTAGTTCTTGTCAAAGACAATAATAGCATTGTTTCTCAGATTGTCTCATTCTTAACATCGTCAGTCCCACAAGGGTCAAAGCATATGTAAAGAAAATTAAACTACCCAGAAAAATCTCAATAAGGCTCAGTTTCATTGTACTGGACATTTAGTATTCAACAGATACATGAGATGTGATCAGCTCTGTTTGAAAAATGCATTGGAAGGCATGCATATTAAAAGAACTCACTGTGATACAGTGTGATTTGGTGAACTCTCTAAGGGCATAATCCAACAGACCTATCTTTTCACTCCACATCCCACTTGCCTGTGAAATACCATTCTGCCAGAAATCCTGAAGCTTTGTTGTACTAGGTAAACTTACCTTCTTGGCTATAATTATTTCAATCAAAGGCAGAGATCAGACCCAGAGGAGGCTACCCATTGGATAGCAAGCAGAGAGTTTTTCATAAGAATACAGATTGAGTGAAATAAACATAAAAATCTGGGAGCTGAGTGCTGTCAGTAAAATACTAGAATAAATAATAAATAAATAAATACTTTCATTAGTTCTGCTTCCCCAGAGTTGCGGCCACTAGTCCCAGAGTTATGCTGGTTTCTTCCTTTCCTGGGATTCCATGGTGATTAAATATCAGGACTCTGGAGGCAGACAGCCTGGTTTTGGATCTGAGTTCTTTCACTTATTCCCTGTATGACCATCAGCAAGTTACTTTCCCCCTCAGCGCTAATTTTTTCTGTGGCAAATAAGATGATACTCTTGCAATGGACCTTATAGGATTGCTGACTGCTGGGTGGCAGACAGTCTGTAATAGACAGACTTCTAAAACGGTACCAAATGATTATAAGAGGCCAGAATTTTCCAAAAGGAAAGTTAGGAACTGTAAGCAGAAGAAATAAAATGATCAAAAGCTAAAAGTAGTAAGCTTTTCAACATTTTATTCCTAAAATTATTATTAAGGAGATAATATATGACCCACAGTGTCAAGACTTGGGGGAAAGCATCAGAATACACTGAAAAGGTCAGTTCAAAATAGGATTTGAAACAGGACAGGTTAGAAATAGGACACATTAAAGAGCTCAAATATGTTTTTTTATGGCAATGAGAAAATGAACTAAAAATTTAGTAATAAAAATAGAAGAAAAGGATTGCTCAGGAAAAGACATTCTAAGGTAGAATTAGGAGGGCTTGCTGTTGATTTGATATATTGAATTAGTAGTGGGTGGGAGGGAAAATAGAAAGCAAAATGAGAGAAATAATGATGTGGAAACCTGGGAAATACCAACAGTTAAGAACAAATTCAAGATCGTATGTTGAGGATACTGAAAGTAAACCTATATGAGACACAGAAGTAGCAGTTGCCTGAGGGAAGTCATCAGTATAAACTATACATGTTAAAAGGCAGAATTTTAAGAAAAGATCATTAGATGCTGTAACCAGGGCAGAGTTGTTGACCACTGAGGGCAATTCCAAATGGCAGGTATATTCAGAATACTGTATGTTGAGGAATGACTAAGGGGCTGAACTGGGCAACAGAGATGGTGGATTTGATCTTTTTTTTGAAAGGATAAGAAGAAGGAAAGTAAACTTGTGAACCAATGTAAGTTAAGGGGTTTTTTTCTTTTTAAAAAATTTATTGTGTAATTTTGTGTTATATGAGAGAGTCAGTCATGGTCAGAATCTGAAGAGAAGGAATCAATACAAAGAAAATGGAAGATGATATAGAAAGGGGGAGTCAATAACGGGGCAAAGCCACAAAAGAGATGGGAGTGGATGAAAAGATCATCTTAGACAGGACTAATGAAGTAAAAACTGGAAAGATATAGTGTGGAGAAAAGTTGAGCAAGTCTCTTTTATTTGATCAAGACTGAAAGCCCATCTTTTGACAGAAGACTCGAGGATGGATTGAAGAGCTTAAGGAAAATGGTAATGGTTTATGTCAAAAACAGGAAAAGGAACTGTAAAAGGGTAAAGTTGCCAAGAAAAAGTATTTTTTAAAAGGGCAAAAGAAGTGCATAGAAGGATATTATTTTAGTAGGGTTAGAAGGGAAAGCTTATCAGATTTACAGCTGAAATTAGACAGCTGCAAAAAAGCAGACACCTCTAAAATATGAGAATGTCAAAAAAATATTTAAAAGCAACATATTCCTAAACACCTTCGAATGCAAGGCACTTCATCAGTTAACTGACAGTATTATGGGATTTAAAAAAATTGAATTGTGACTAGCAACATTCTTTTGTAATCAAAGACTCATCTAGATTCTGGAAGTATTAAAGTATTAAAATATACTTGAGGAAGTGTATTCATCTCCTTAAGGAGACAGGTCTTTTCTTTGAATCTGTTTATATTCTCAGCAGATCCACAACACTCAGAGTAAATTTATAATGATACATAAGTTATTCCTGATTTATAATTTTTCATTCTAATGAGATAAAGTCCTGAATGTAACTATCAATGAGTAGAATGAAAAATAAAAAGTTGTCACTTCTCCTAAGGTGGTGCGACAAATGAATGTTTCTATAAAGGGTTCATTTGGACTCTTAACAGCTTGAGATTTGTGACCAAGTAATTACAGCATTAAAAGAAAGAAAGCTGATTTTTCACAACACATAGAGAAAGACTTAACTAAGCAAGAGCCTAAATATAACGGCAAAGAAAACACTTGACCTGAGTAGGCAAAAGCTATTTTAAAGTATGTTAGAGGCAATAAAGACTATGAAAACAATATGTTCTAATTACAAATCCATGGTATCTTTTCTTAAGACCATTCCTGAGGTGTTGCTGTGGGACAATAACTTTGATGTTCTAGATGCTAGTAACAAAGGAGCATTTAAAACTAAAAAAATAAGTTCCTTCAAGATTTCTGTGACTGAGTCTGCTCTTAATATTTCAGAGGCTCTTCACCAGGATTATTCCGCATGAGTCAGAAGGTGAGTTCTGCTGAAACAACTCGGTGTTCTGAATAAATCCCTGTCCCAGTTCTTCATCAAATCATCTGATCCAGTCTGTCATATCTGCCTGATAGCTCTGGTATAGACTTGTGAGCACAGACCTAGATTCTGTCTGTTCCTTTGAAATAATGCCCAGATGGTAAAGCATATGCCTGCAGTGCAGGAGACTCAGGTTCAACCCTGTGTATGGAAGATCCCCTGGAGAGGGGCATGGCAACCCCCTCTAGTATTCTTGCCTGGAGAATCCCACAGACAGAGGAGCCTGGACGGCTACAGCCTACGGGGTCACAAAGAGTCAGATATGATGGAGTGACTAACACTTTCAATACTTTTCTCGTTAGACTATCTGTCTTAAATCTCATTTTCAGATTTGTTCCCTCAAAGCTATCTTTTAGATTCCACTGGCTATCATGGTCTAGGGCCTTCAGGTCAGTCTTGTGTATGTGTCCTGCCTACAATGGGGCTCAGACAATGCCTCTGGGTCTTGTTAGACTCGGACCTCCATGAAAGCAAACACAGTGGCTAATGTGTATGAGAAACTCAATTAATAATTAACAAATAAATCTAGTCCAGACACAGCAACCACAGTATCTGCTTCTGCGGGGAAGAAATTCAAACCAGTTTCCCTTTTCTAGACTACTTTGTCCCCTGGTACAAAATCAATGTTGCCTTCCATATCTACTGAATTATATAGCAATTCGATTAGCACTATTTCCGGCCCATTTAGCTTCCAATAACTCCAGAACAGATCTAAACTTTTCAATGTTTGATGCTGTTGAGCAAAAATGGCTGAATGTCACAAAGGACAAGGATATCAGAATCCCTGAAAGATTGGAACAGTTGTGTCATCATCCTACTTGTGAGAACCAAAAGGTAAATTTTTGGGATGCAAACCCTGTCTGCTTTGAGATATTCATGTTCCGGATCACCAATTTAAGCCACAGTTGGAAACTTTGAAGTTTTTCCAACAAAAGATTCCTGGAATTTTTCAAACAATTCAGTTTGAGGCGGAATGTTAGCATCTTCAATGAACTGTAGACAAAAGAGAAGGAGGTTATATAAAGCAGTTCTCAGAAACTGATGAGTACTGTACTTCAGAGAAAATATCTCTCCTCTGATGAGTCCAACAAGAAGCACTATGATAAGAATCTGTACCTGAAAGTGTGATTAGTGAAACCGGTCAACTGTATTTCTCTCCCCGAGAACGTCACCCCATCTGCAGCCTAGAAACATGAGCTCTTCGTGGAGAACATCTTTCTAAAGAGCACAACAATCAGGGTAAATGTCATCTTCATTAATCATCCTCTCATTGAATAGAGTCAACTGTGAAATAGCATTAAGCATTAAGTCTAATTTCCTGAGGAGATGATGGGGAACCATGAAGCTTAAGCAACTATCAGACCTAAATGTGAACTAAAACAAGACCCTTTCTTCACATGCCTCTGACTGCTTGTTCAGTTTTCCTCTGTTTTTCCATCCTCCACTCTCCCCACCATGCTAAAAACAAAATCAAGGAAAAACTGAAAATGACCTGTAAATGGAAAGGTCATTTTAGAAAGAAAAACAACAGTCTGAAAAATCCTGTTTTGTCAAATGGGATTTACTTTCCAATCAACTCAAAGTTCTATAAATATGAAACAAAATAATCTGACAAATTATAACTTGGGCATTCTCTTCCGATCATCACAAAAAGAAAATATTCTAATTCAGTGACAGAGAACCTGGAAACGGCTCAATTCATTGACAGCATTTTCATGAAAATACAAGTTCTTTTCAAGCAATTTCTGTCACCTTTAAATATCATCAGGACTGTTATCCTTCACTGTCCTTTAAGTGAAATGACAAGCCACCAGTTGTTCACTTAAGGTAAAATCAATTGAAATATTAGCATGGAACAGAATATTAGGTTGAAAAATAAACAAAACAAAGGTGGGATTTACTGTCATGATCAAATACACATACATACACAAATACAAGGATGATGCTAACAACAAAAACTCTTATCATAGAGAAATAAATAAAAATCTGTAACAGAGTCAATAAAATGAACATATATATATAAATATTTTTGTTTTGCAGACTTTTTTCTGTTAAAGGCCAAATGGTAAATACTAGGGGTTTTGAGAGCAATATGCTCTGTCACAACCCATCAACTCTGTCCTGGAAAACAAAAACAGCCATAGACAGAGGCAATCAACATGGTGTGGCTATGTTCTAAAAAGATTTATTCACAAACTACGTGGCAGGTCACAATTAGACTGGGGACCATGGTCTGCCAATCCTTGATTTATGTCAGTGAGTGCAAATTGCCAGCAAATTGTACACCTGGCTAAATGAATGAATAGGTACAGTGTAGATAGGATTTTTGATCACTTACACACAAATGCATCTTATTTCAACAGAGAGGAACTGTTTCATGTGGTATAACTAAATAATAGAATCTGACTTTCAGTACTGGAAGTGACCTAAAAAATGTCTAAAAATCAACCCATTAATTTTACAGATGAGTAAATGGAAGCCAAGAATATTTGAATGGCAGGTACTATGTTACACAGATTTTTTTTTCTAAATAACAAACTTTCCAGAAAAAAAAATCTTAAAACATAAGACATAAATGCCAAAATGGAATCTCCCTAGATGTAATAAGAAATAAAAGAAACATTAGTTTCATGGGATTTTATTGTTTGTGATAAACACAAGCAACAATTTATTGCTTCTCTGTTATTTTTATTGCTCTACCACAATTTGCCACAAATGATGTTACTGAGAGAAGTGACTTTTTCTAACAAAAATAAGCTGAATTTCCACCTAATATCATTGTGAACGAAATTGTCAGATACTGCAAAATGGCAGAGGCTCAATTTTATCTGAGTAAGGTAGGCTCTACTAATGTTTATCAGCCAATTTCCCACTGTCTGACTTTGGTTATCAAGCAAATCATAATGTAAACCATGCTATCTACTATATATTTGCCCTGCTGCTTCTCTAAAAAGAGGGTCTGCAATATGGAAAAATTATATAGATATATATATTGACGATCAACTAAAAAAAGGTGTTATATTTCTATTTTAATGGCCATTAAGTTAAAAAAAAAAAATTCAGGTATAGATGATCTACTAGGAAAATTTTAAGGATAAATGCACCCACACAAAACCAAAGCAGAACAAAATGTGAATCCTCTCCTGTCGGGACATTAACTTTGTATGGTATTTTAGGGACAACAGAGGAGGGTCTAAGGAATAGTTACTAGGGGTGGAATAAAGCATTGCTATTGTTATTTAGTCATTAAACCGTGTCCAACTCTTTGTAGCCTGACAGGTTCCTCTGTCCATGGGATTTTCCAGGCAAGACTACTGCAGGGGGTTGGAACCTGAGGCTCCGGCAAAGTCCCTGCACTGGCAGGTGGGGTTTTTTGTTTGTTTTTTTTTTTTTAACCACTGAGCCACCTGGGAAGCCCAGAATAAAGCATGGATCCGTGCTAAAAACCAGTCAACTGATAGTAATTTGGGAAAAGAGCCAACATTTTATACCTATCTCTATTTCACAGTTTCTTCTTTAAAATATTTATTGTTAAGAATGTTAGAGGTCATGGAAAAAGAGTCATGGCCAACTGGTAATGGCCAACTAATTAACTAAGAGAAAGTAAATACACTTAAAAACAAACAAATATGCCAACCTCAAGGTTGGCATTTGTAAACTTACATAAACATGTTTATCTGAAAGAGAATTTCCCCTCCGGATAAAGCTTCATGATTCCTTTAGAAAAGCAGTGCTTCCCCTACCAAAGTGAAGAACCTTGAGGCAAATAATTACTCTTCCTCTTTTTCAATTTTCTAGTTCCTGAAATGCAGGTTTGGACTAGATGTTCTGTAGGTTCCCTAGAAGTCTCTAATTTTATGTGTTTGCTCAAATGCTTTGTTTTTTCTAAATCACTGTCCAAGTGAAACACTATGTGAACATTATCAGAACTTCAGTGAGATCACGGAATGAAAGGATAAAACCATTGGCCATTTCTTATTTATCTTTCACGAGAAAATGACTTTTAACCAGAATAAATTTCAACAAGAATTTTTATATCATAAACTGAATAACAAAGTAACATAACATTTAAGAAGCTTTTAATGAATTAATCATGTTTGGAGAACCTCCTAAAACAATGGATAATGCTTCTTTTTAAAAGGTAACACATTTTTCTGATTAATGTTGTCAAACAACAAGGACTGTGTGTTAATGGCAAGAAATTCTGTTAGTTCATTCAGGTATACAGTGTCACTCTAGATTAATACATGGCATTTGGTACAGTACATCTCTGAAAAAAATGTAATTGGGTAGTGAAAGTGAAAGTTGTTCAGTCATCCGACTTTCTGAAACCCCATGGACTATGAGTTCTCCAGGCCAGAATACTGGAATGGGTAGCCTTTCCCTTCTCCAGGGGATCTTCCCAACCTAGGGATCGAACCAAGGTCTCTTTTATTGCAGGCAGATTCTTTACCAGCTGAGCCACAAGAGAAGCCCAAGAATACTGCAGTGGATAGCCTATCCCTTCTTCAGCAGATCTTGTCGACCCAGGAATTGAACCGGGGTCTTCTGCATTGCAAATGGATTCTTTACCAACTGAGCTATAAGGTAGTTATATTTTTTCTGTACAGAAAAGTTACTACCTCTGTGCTCTTGGATAGAAAGCTCTGAAAGCTAACATGTATGTACCTAAAGGTTTAACTTCACCAGAGTTAATACACATTTTAAATCTTCACCAATATCAATAAAATTCGAAACTGTTAACTGATTTGCCTACCTCTTGTAAATCACTAGTTCTAGGGAGATTTTCAAAATTTTATTTAATCAAGGGCAGACCTATTCATTCACTTCTTTTTTGTTGTTCATTTGCTTGTTTGGCAAATATATATTGAGCATAAACTGTGTGCCAAGGATATATGGTTTTTTGATTTCTGCTACAATACCCAGAAAACTAATTGAGGGGGGAAAAAGCTTTGATTTTACTAGAGCTAGGTATTTAGTAATGTAAAATTGTTTCTTTTCTTTTCTTTTTGATTAATGGTTCTTTTACCATTGGCTATGTATGTTTTGCTTAATAATGACTTTACTTACTAATACAGGAATACCTCAGAGACATTTTGGATTTGTCTCCAGACTACCACAACAAGGCAAATATCACAATAAAGTGAGTCACATGGATTTGGTGGTTTCCCAGTACTTATAAAAGTTATATTTACACTTTAGTTTACTAAGTGTGTAATAGTATTATGTAAAAACAAAACAAAAAACCACAATGTACATACTTTAACTAAAAAAAAAGTTTATTGCTTATAAATGCTAAGCATCATCTGAGCCTTCAGCAAGTCTTAATCTTTTTGCTGGTGTAGAGTCTTGCCTCAACCTGATGGCTGCAGACTGATCAGGATGGTGGCTGCTAAAGGTTGGGGTGGCTGTGACAATTTTTAAAAATATGAGAACAGTGAAGTTTGACCCACAGATTGACTCTTTCATATTTTCTCTGTAGCATGAAATGCTCTTTGATAGCGTTTTCCCATAACAGAACTTCTTTCAAAATTGGAGTTGATCCTCTCAAACTCTGCTGCTGCTTTATAAACTAAGTTTATGTAATACTCTAAATCCTCTGGCATTTCAACCATCTTCTCAGCATCTTTACCAGGGGTAAATTCCATTTAGATAAACCACTTTCTTTGCAGATCCATCCATAAGAAGCACCCTCCAATGTGAATGCTGTATCACAAAGCTATAGCAATTCAGTCACATCTTTATATTCTACTTTTAATTCTCTTGCTGTTTCTATGGCATCTGCAGTTACTTCCTCTTCCCAAGTCTTGAACCCTTCAGTTATTCATGAGAGTTGGAATCAACTCCCTTCAAACTCCCATTAATGTTGATATTTGATATTGTTTCCATAAACCATAAAAGTTAATAATGGCATCTAGAACAGTGAATACTTTCCAGAAGGTTTTAATTTACTTTGCCAGAGCCATCAGAGGAGTCACTATCTACAACAGCTACAGCCTTATAAAATGTAATTCTTAAATAATAAAACTTGAAAGTTGAAATTAGTCCCTGATCCATGGGCTGCAGAATGCAGGCATGAAAACAATATTAATCTCATCGTATATTTCCATCAGAGATCTTATGCAATGCAATCAGATGCATTGTCAGTGAGCAGTAATATTTTGAAAGAAATCTTTTATAAACAGCAGGTCTCAATAGTGGCCTTAAAATATTCAAGAAACTGTGTTATAAACAGATGTGCTACCATTACAACTGTATTGTTCCATTTAGAAAATGATGAGTAGATTTAGCAAAATTCTTAAAGGCCCTAGGATTTGGGGAATGGTAAATGAGCACTGGCCTCAACTTAAGGTCCCCAGCTGTATTAGCCCCTAACAAAAGAGTAAGCCTGTCCTTTGAAGCTTTCAAGCCAGGCATTGACTTCTCTCTGGCTATGAATGTGTAGATGGCATCTTCTTCCAACATAAGTCATTTCCTCTACATTGAAAGTCTGTTGTTTAGTGTAGCCAGCATCATTAATGATCTTCACTAGATCTTCTGGATAATCTGCTATAGCTTCTGCAATAATACTTGCTGCTTCATCTTGTACTTCGATGCTATGGAAAGAGGTTCTTTCCTTAAACCTCATGAGTCAACCTCTGCTAGCTTCAGACTTTCCTTCTGCAACTATCTCACCTCTCTCAGCCTTCATGGAATTCAAGAGGGCTATGGCCTGGCTCTGGTTTAGGCTTTGGGTTAAGTGAATGTTGTGCTTAGTCTGATCTTCTATCCAGACCACTATAGCTTTCTCCATATCAACAACAATGTTGTTTGTTTTCTTACTTGTGTGTTTACTGGAGTAGCACTTTTAATTTCCTTCAAGAACTTTTCCTTTGCATTCACAGCTTAGCTAACTGTTTGATACAAGAGGACCAGCTTTTGGCCTGCCTCAGCTTTCGACATGCCTTCCTCATTAAGTGTAATCATTTCTAACTTTTGATTTAAAATAAGAGATGTACAACTTTCCTTTCACTTGAACACTTAGAAACCATTGTAAGGTTATCAGACTGGGCTACTTTCAATATTTATTGTAACTCAAGGAACAGAGAGAACTGAAGAGAGGGAGAGAGATTGGGAAGGGCGAGTTGGTGAAGCAGTTGGAATTTATCAATTTATCTTATACATTTATCAATTAAGTTTGTCAATATATAGTATTGAAAAAGGAAATGGCAACCCACTCCAGTACTCTTGCCTGGAAAATCCCATGGACGGAGGAGCCTGGTAGGCTGTAGTCCATGGGATTGCTAAGGGTCCGACACGACTGAGTGACTTCACTTTCACTTTTTACTTTCCTGCATTGGAGAAGGACATGGCAACCCACTCCAGTGTTCTTGGCTGGAGAATCCCAGGGATGGGGGAGCCTGGTGGGCTGCCGTCTATGGGGTCACACAGAGTTGGACACGACTGAAGCAACTTAACAGCTGCAGCAGCAATATATAGTATAGTCCATGGTGCCCCAAGACAGTTACAATAACAACAAAGATCAAAGATACCATAACAATATTATAATAATGAAAACGTTTGAAATAATGCAAGTTACCAAAATGTGACACAGACACAAAGTGAGCAAATGCTGTTGGAAAACTGACACAGATAGCCTTGCTTGATGCAGAGTTGCCACAAACCTTCAGTTTGTTAAAACATGCAGCACCCATGAAGCAGAGTAAAACAAAGTGCATTAAAATGAGGTATGCCTGTATCTTTAAAACATAGATGGAAGACTATACCTTCATAAAACGGTAAATCGAACTGCCTCTTCCTGCTGAGGACCCTCAGTCCCCATGTACGACCCTCTGATTTCCCTGTTTCTGATCTTTGAACCAAGACACTCGATTTTCTAATCCAAAGTAGCTGGGTCTCAGTGCTAGGATCTGTAGTCCTAGAATCTACAGGTACTGATCTCTTAAGACTTCATAGACAAAGAGTTCCACAGAGAATAGCATGCAATGGCAGGGAGGCAGATGTCAGAAAGAAACAGAGATGGTAGTAATAAAAGCTATCAAGTGCTTCCCTGTATGCTACAATGCTGCACTCTTCACATACAGTATTTCCTGTAATCTGACAACTGTTTCCCACTTTACAAATGGGAAAGGTGAGGTTTACAGTGAGCTCAGAACTAGCTAGATTGAGTATAATTTAGTCTGACTCTGAGACTTCTGCCCTTTCAGAATATTCCAGAAGCATAAATAGACCAGGAAAGAGAGGTTAAAAAAAAAAAAAAAGAAATGTGTCTCTGTGCTACTCCCCTAATGTATATCCCACAACAGCAGGAAATGAATCATTGCTGGTGTTCACAGCACCTTGCTAGGGATACTGTAGCCACTTTCTAGACACTGTTACATAAATGATAGTTTACTGGTATATTCTTCCTTCCATCTTTATATAGTGCCTTTTTGTTTATCATGGGCAAAAATCAACAAGTAAAATTAATATAAAATTATACACATACATGCAGCCTGTACATTTATCACAATAAGAAATGTTGAACATTATAAAAGTAGATTGTCTGGTTTGATAATCTATCAAGCAAATTCCGGGAGACGGTAGAGGAGAGAGAAGCCTGGCATGCTGCAGTCCATAGGATCACAAAGAGTTGGACATAACTTAGCAAATGAACAATAACACAGAAGTAGATATAAGAAAATATGAGCTTGAACACTTTTAAATAACTATTAATTGTCCTTGGTTTCAAAATTGTCAGAGAAGGATCATGCATAAATATACAAAGAAGCAAAAAGAAACAAAGACTGACTGCCAATTATCTCAGATTCTACTCTTGGCTAATTTCACCAAAATCATGTACCAGTTGGATTTATCATTTAGATAACTTTTTGCTTTAGAGAGGAATATATTTATTTTAGAAAGGGTGCTTATGACGTGCATTCTCTTCAAAAATGATCATCCCCTCATGTTGTAATGGGGCAAAGATTATATTTAAACAGAAATCTGCACCTACTGAGGTTGAAGATGATTGTAATTTTTCCACTGGGACTACCAATTTCATTCTTAGAACTAAACAGAACAGGGTCAAAATCCTAAGCTTCCTCATTAATGTGCACAGTAATATCAGTCTCTAAGCATAAACAGGAATTAAACAACAGAATAGCAAACAATTGGTCTCTCAAACCTAAATAAAAATATCACAAAGCTGAATTATCTATATGATTCTATTGCCAAGTATGCATGGGTATAGAAGAAAGGACATATGACAAGTAGAGAGCAGTAAAGAAAAGAAATAACTCCTCCACCCAAATATCCAGCTGTGTAGGAGGACTGGAGTAGCAGCAGGTTCCTGATCCTCAGTGACATGCCAGGGGTGCAGGCTAGTTCTTTGGCATTCTTCTTGCTTGCTTCCTGTCTTTATCACAGGAACTTTGTAAGAGAATCTGGGCAATGTATTTAATGCTAACAAACAAACAAAAACTAAAAATCATGAAAGTGAAAAGTGAAGTCGCTCAGTCGTGTCCGACTCTTTGTGACCCCATGGACTGTAGTCTATCAGGCTCCTCCGTCCATGGGATATTCCAGGCAAGAGTGCTGAAGTGGATTGTCATTTCCTTCTCCAGGGGACCTTCCTGACCCAGGAATCAAACCCGGGTCTCCCGCATTGCAGCCAGACGCTTTACCGTCTGAGCCATCAGGGAACCCCCAAAAGTCACTCAGTCATGACTGACTCTTTGTGACCCCATGGACTATACAGTCCATGGAATTCTCCAGGCCAGAATACTGGAGTGGGTAACCTTTCCCTTCTCCAGGGGATCTTCCCAACCCAGGGATCGAACCCAGGTCTCCCGCATTGAAGGCAGATTCTTTACCAGCTGAGCCACTAGGGAAGAAGAAATCCAACCAGGTCAATCCAGGCTCTACCACATAATACAAGTTGACTTGAGAAAAGCAATTTCTGTAAAATTCAAT
Organism: Redunca redunca; assembly: GCA_006410935.1. NCBI lineage: Eukaryota > Metazoa > Chordata > Mammalia > Artiodactyla > Bovidae > Redunca > Redunca redunca. The sequence goes on from SJYQ01004098.1 coordinate 13,080, forward strand.
TTCTTATGCTCAAGATTGGAAATACCACTTGTTTACAGTTTGTTGAGAGAATTTGAAATAATGATTTTAGATGTTAAGCACTGGCATAAAGGAGATGCTTCTAAATTGATGGAAGCTGTGGCTGTTTTTGTTTTTAGTAACAATAACAGTGGTAGCAGTAATAGTAGTTAACAGAAGTAAACTACTTAGCTAGTAGTTTACTGGAGACCTCAGTGGTGCTGCTGAATTAACTGTGTTCTTTTTCCCAATCCTGTATGTGGAAATTATAGTGTCAGAGCCTTTAGTTCATTTCTCTTAAACAATATCAGGTTCCCTCAACATACGCTAAAATTAATGGCCTAATCACACAGTCCAAGATCACTTCTAGTTACTCTGTCCCAGGTAATGTGATACTCAAACCAGTTTTTCCATTGGTGACAGATGGGCTACTCCATGTTCAAATCCAGCTGGGGCCACACTTCCCAGTAATTCATTCCTCAGCTGATAGAATGACAGTGATTGTCAGTAAAATTTCAAAATCAGTTTTAATTCATAGCTTTTCTTAGACCAAGCCTCAATATTTAAATCTGCAGAAAATTATAGTAAAAAATAAAACCAGGCATTGACAACCACTATTAAGTCTGCCCAGTAAGCTAAAGATGTAAAAACTGGTAAATGATATATTGTGTTTAACAGAACCATGTGGGTGGATGGAGTAGGAAATGGCAACCCAATCTAGTATTCTTGTCTGGAAAATTCCATGGACAGAGGAACCTGGTAGACTACAGTCCATGGGGTCACAAAGACTGGAACACGGCTGAGTGTCTGAATGTGCGCGTGCACACGCACACACACACATACAGACACACACACACAACCTGTGTGAGGAGATTTTGGTTAGTTTCAACCTTCAAATTTAGAAAGGGATAGAGTGAAATAAAATTCCCAATATATATTATTGCAAAAGGCTGCTTCTTTTTTTTTTTTTAACAGTTGGACAGCACATCAGGTAATTTAAAGTGTGTTCCTAGCAGGCCTGTAAAGCTTGGAAACTCTTACTGGTCCTCTGTGTTTGCAAAACTGAAGTTCACAGCACTTTCCACTAAATTAGAAACAGTTTGAATTGATGAAGCCATTATTTCCATTATTTTCTTTATAATCTGTTCTTTCTGAATTAAATGATCAGTTTGGAAGACCTCAAAGTCTCATCCCCCTACTTTCCAACTTATATAGTAAATGATTATTAATAAATGTAATTGAGCTATCAGTTTTTTCAAAATATAAGGTCAGTGGAGGAGTGAACAAGTGAAAGTCAAACTGACTACTGGTAAAGTTGATAACCACTGACATAGATCTTAGTTATCACAAGAGACTTTCATCGTACAAGGAAAATAAATAGTATTTTTTCTGAAAAAATTAATATTCAAACTTTTTTCTATGTTGAATTTCATGATAGCTTTACATAGTAGCTTATAACCTGTAGTTTCAAATTTTCTTGTTTCCCTGCTCACTTTTTTACTAAATGTATGGGTCTCTTTATAGGACTTTCAAACTTGAAAGCATTTTGTCAGTTATGAGTAAGAAAATCATTTTCTTGACCCAAACATTCACTTCTCTTATATCTCTCTTTCTTCCACTAAAGTTTTCAGGTGAAAACTCTCCTCTATTCTCCTACAGTTTGATTTTATTATTTCTGATCTACAAGAACCACGATGACCTAGGTCAACAACAATCTTTCTCTATAGTTTCCTTCCATCTCCACTTGCCATGATACATATGGCAGGCAAACAGAAGTGAGAATGGGAAGGACACTTGTGACCCATTTTTAACACTCACCCAAGTCCAGAAGTGTTAGGCTATTTCCAAGTTAGTATCTATGTGATATCTTTTTGTCCCCAAAGCCTATCCTCATCCTACTCCTACTGAGACTTGGCTGTCTCTTTATTTTGTGTGAATTGTATTTCTGCAAAATTCTGAAATACATATTATTTTTCTTTCTGACATCCTATTCTCTAGACTATATAAGTGTTTGCTGCCTTTTAGAAGAGCAGGGTAGCCACCTCAGCCTCTAAAGAAGATGAAATTCTAGAAGGCCAGCAACTTTGGGAGGCTCAGAATTAAGGTTTTTTGTTTTATTGTTTTTTAAAGATGACAAGATAACATCAAAACCACACCAATATTGTGATTCCTAAAATTTAAAGACCTTGGGTAATAAATTTTCATTAAGTCATCTGGTCAACTAGCTGAATGTAAATATGCCAGTGAGACAAGAGGGAATGGGGCAGGGCACAGGCTTTAAAAGAATGACAAGGCCACTGGGGAGTACAACAAAAACTAGTAAGAACTCATTAGGCCTAAGACAACAGAAGATCCAACTTCCAGCAGACCTTGAGCCTCATTATATGCTTATTGTAAGACATTAGCCTATGCTAAGGGACACAACCAGAGGTGCCATGACAGTTTTGGGGCTGCCCACAAAAGGCCAAAAAGTGGGCAGTGGCCCAATTCCTGGAAATCTCTGCTTCTTCTCTATAATAGTTGAAATAATCCTCCTAGTCATTAGCTTTGGAAGTTACCAGCCTATAAAAACTAATCACCCCATATTTCAGGGCCTCTTGCCTTCTAAGGTGGCCCATACTCTGTCTATGAAATCTGTTATCACCATAAATAAACCTACTTTCCCACTTAGCTCTTGGGGCAGAGCTCTCTTGCCTGCCTGTCTGTATCCTTTACGAGCATTCTATATTAATAAATCTACTTCTTGCCTATCACTTTGCCTCATGATGAAATCCTTCTGCACTGAAACAAAGAATCTGAGTTTCATTAAGTCCTGGGACCAGGTGTGTGGTTTCTGCTGGGAGATTGTGGGTTCAAGTCCCCTCCTAAGCCAGGGATGGTGTGTTGAAGTCCCAATTGAGGTGTGATAGGGTTTGAGTCCCAATCTGAGTTGTGCAGTTCTGCCAGGACCTGGGGTAGGTCTAGTAAAATAAACACAATCATCTCTCAAGGGGCTCATCATATTCTGGTAGAGGAAACCCACAGGTAAGTCAATGAGTGCTAATACAATGTGATATATGGTATATAAGAAACACAGAATGTTGTAATGTACACATACAATAAAAGCATAAGGGACAGTAGTCAATCCTACAGGAGCTGGAAATCAGCAAGTTGGGAGAAAGGGAAACTGAAGTTGGGTCTTGACATACTTGAGGCAATAGTTTACCAAGCAAAAGGAAGAGTACTCCCATTTATCCTTTCTCATTTCAAAAACAAGAATACATAAAAACTGGAAAACTTTTTTTGTAAGCAAAAGATAAAAGGAATATGCTCACAACATCTTCTCTTCTGTACTATGCTAGTCCCTCAATCCCTGTGTAAGATGCAATCTACTCCCTAAGTAAATACTACCAGTGTCTCGGATCTCTCTATTTTTCATTCAGCTCTTTACATTCTTCCTCATTTCCTCCATTGTATTTTCTCTGGACCCTTTCTTGACAATTACTCTTCAATTATCCAGAGACATCTTTCTCCATTTCTAACCATGGAACTGCTGTCTCAGAAGCAAGATGCCTGATTGGGTACAATTTGATCTCCAGAGTATTTTTGTCCAGAAGTCAGAGTAAAGAAATTTAGTTTGGAGAAACTTTTATTCATTAGGCATGAATTCTACTTTCCTTTTAATCCAATTGGGTCCATAGAGAAGACCCAGTTTTCCAAGTGGATACTTTCTTTCTGCCTCAACATGTGACTGAGGAAATTTTCAGATAGGAGGAAGGCACAAAAGCCTTAGTCAAGGCAAGTTTACACTCAGAAAATAAGATTTTAAGTGAATAGTTCAGTTTAAATTTTGTTTATTTTTTTAAAAAGCTGTTTAAATTATATTCTTTTATTCTATAAATATATTCAAAAGTCACTTGAGCTTCCTTTGAAACTTTCTAGAGTTAATCCTTTTGCAGAGTCCCTCTGGTGCTTAAGTAAATAGTTAGCACTGTTTCCCACCTTAGAGAANTTCTTTTATTCTATAGATATATTCAAAAGTCACTTGAGCTTCCTTTGAAACTTTCTAGAGTTAATCCTTTTGCAGAGTCCCTCTGGTGCTTAAGTAAATAGTTAGCACTGTTTCCCACCTTAGAGAAAATTCTTGTCAAGGAAGAATTAACTAGATCTACAAAGTAGCTATTTTCTTATCTTGGACTCCTACCATCTCTAATTCCCACAAGGTCTTGACCCTGCTGCCTATGCAGCTGTGACATTTTTAGTATCCTTCCCTATAACACCCTCTGAAAATCAGTTTATTTGATTTATAAATAATATATTTGTTAACTGTATTTTAGCAATAATAATCCTTTACTTTAAATATCATATGCATTTATACCATACACAAAACAAACCTAAGTTAAACTGGAATAACATATAATAGCTTCATGCTAAGTTGCTTCAGTCATGTCTGACTCTTTGCCACCCTGTGGACTATATAGTCAGCCAGGCTCCTCTGTCTATGGGATTCTCCAGGCAAAAATACTGGAGTGGGTTGCCATGCCCTCCTCCAATAATAGTGTCAAAGAAATTAAAAGAATAATACATCCTAATCATGTTATCATTTTATAGATAAAGTAACTGATACCCAGAAACTTGGTAACTGCTCAAAATTATATAAGCTAATTGATATTAATAGCAGAATCAGTTTGAACTGGTATCAGAAACTCCTCACTTCTACTCCAATGCCTTGTCCACATTATACATTTTATAATTCACTTGTGGGTAGAGAGTAGAGATTATTAAATGAGAAAATGCTTGTAAAGTCCAACACCCAAAATGTAAGAAATTATCGATATATGTCAACATTTGTGCTTGCTATGGCTGTAGCTGTTTTTGTTGTTATTGCCACATGAATATTGTAACTACTATAATGATAGTTGCCAGAATTATTCAAGATCAAATCATTTCATCCGGCATCTTGCCAGTCAGGAATTCTTAGGTTGGGGTCAAAGAGCCTTAGGATTTCACAAAATATTTTAGGAGACTTGTAAATGTCCAGAACGGTGTGGTAAAGTTTATGCCTGTGTATTTGGATGTGTGTTTTTTTTTCCCCCCTGGGGAGAGAAGTGATAGTTTTTATCAGTTCTCAAGGTATTTCCATGCTGTTGAATGTATCAGTATTTCATTTATTTTTGTTGCTGAATAATATTCTATTCCAGCTGGCATTTGAACCGTGTGGGCCCACTTAATGCAGGTATTTGTCATTAGTAAAGACTATCCACTAAACAGTCCGTGGTTAGTTGAATCTGTGGATGCAGAGGAACCACCATATGGAGGAAAAACTGTAAGTGATACACGGATTGACTCTGCACTGCTCAAGGGTCAACTATATATAGATATATCACATTATCTTCATTCATTCATCGGTTGAACATTTGAGTTTTTTGCACATTTTGGCTCTCATTTATAATACTATGAATATTTGTGTGAATATTTGCAGCTCTTTTGGATAACTGCTGAGTCAAATGATAACACTATGCTTAACTAGCTGGGGATTTGCCAAACTGTTTACCAAAGGCACTACACTATTTTACATGCCCACCAGAAAAGTATAAGGTTCCCATTTCTCTACATCCTTGCCAATATTTGTTATTTCCTTAAAAAAAAAACAAAAACAAAACTATAGGCACCAAACCACTGGACAATTACTCTCATCTCCCATGCTAGTAAGGTTATGCTCAAAATCCTGCATGCGAGGCTTCAGCATTACATGAACAGAGAACTTCCAGACATCCGAGCTGGGTTTAATAAAGGCAGAGGAACCAGAGATCAAATTGCCAATATTCACTGGATCATGGAGAAAGTAAGGGAATTCCAGAAAAACATCAACCTATGTTTCATTGACTATGCCAAAGCCTTTGACTGTGTGCATCATAACAAACTGTGGAAAACTCTGACAAAAGAAATGGGAATACCAAACCATTTTACCTGTTTCCTGAGAAACCTGTATGCTGTCAAGAAGCAGCGGTTAGAACTGAAAATGGAACAACGGGTTCAAGATTAAGAAAGAAGTATGACAAAGCTGTTTATTGTTACACTGTTATTTAACTTACAACCAAAGTTGTGCTGTATGCTTTTGCTCAGTCGTGTTTGACTCTTTTCTATCCCATGGACTGCATGCAGCCTGCCAGGCTCTGTCCACAGAATATTCTAGGCAAGAATAATAAAGTGAGTTGCCATGCCCTCCTCCAGAGGATCTTCCCAACCCATAGATCGAACCTAGGTCTCCCACACTGCAGGCAGCCTCTTTACCATCTAAGCCACCAGGGGATAGCTGGAGTGGATACTGGAATAGATAGCTTACTCCTTCTCTAGGGAATCTTCCCAACCCACATCATGAGAAATGCCAGGCTGGGTGAGTTACAAGCTGGAATCAAGATTGCCAGGAGAAATATCAACAACCTCAAATATGCCAATGATACCACTCTAATGGCAGATAGTGAAGAGGAACTAAAGAGCCTCTCGATGAGTGTGAAGAAAGTGAGTGAAAAAGCCAGCTTAAAAATAATATTTTTTAAAAAATTAAGATCACAGCATCTAATCTCAACATTTCATGACAATAGATGAGGAAACAATGGAAACAGTGACAGACTTTATTTTCTTGGGCTCCAAAATCACTGAAGATGGTGACTGCAGCCATGAAATTAGAAGACAATTGCTTCTTGGCAGGAAAGCTATGACAAACCTAGACAGCATATTAAAAAGCAGAGACACTACTTTGCTGACAAAGGTCTGTCTAGTCAAAGCTATGGTTTTCCCAGTAGTCATGTATGGATGTGAGAGTTGAACCATCAAGAAAGCTGAGCACTGAAGAACTGATGCTTTTGAACTATGGCATTCAAGAAAACTCTTGAGAGTTCCTTGGACTGTAATGAGATCCAACCAGTCAATCCTAAAAGAAATCAGTCCTGAATATTCATTGGAAGGTCTGATGCTGAAGCTCCAATACTTTGGCCACCTGATGTGAAGAACTGATTCATTTGAAAAGACCCTGATGCTGGGAAAGATTGAAGGCAGGAGGAGAAGGGGATGACAGAGGATGAGATGGTTGGATGGCATCATCAACTCAATGGACATGACTTTGAGTAAACTCTGGGAGTTGGTGATAGACAGGGAGGCCAGGCATGCTGCAGGCCATGGGGTCACAAAGAGTTGGACATGACTGTTCTACTGAGCTGAACTGATGCTGAAGCTCCAATAATTTGGCTACCTGATGCAAAGAGCTGACTCCCTGTAAAGACCCTGATGCTGGGAAAGACTGAAGGCAGAAGAGGGTGACAGAGGATGAGATGGTTAGATGGCATCACCAATGCAATGGACATGAACTTGGGCAAACTACTCAAGATGGGGACAGGGAGGCCTGGTGTGGTACAGTTCATGGGGTTGCAGAGTCGGACACAACTTGGTGACTAAACAAAACACAACCATCTTAGTAGGTATGAAGTGATATTTTATTGTGGTTTTGATAGACATTTCCTGGATAAGTAATGATATTGAGCATCTTTTCGTATGCTTATTGGCCATTTGCATATTTTATTTTGGGGAAAAAAGGACTATTTAGACAACTTATTTTTATTAAGCTTTTTTAATTTAGTAGTAAAAGTTTCAAATATTCTGAGTATAAGACTCATCAGATATGTGATTTGAAATTATTCCTTCTCATTCTGTGGGCTGTCTTTTCACTTTCTTAATGTCCTTTGAGGCACAAAAGTTTTTAATTTTTAGGAAATTTGATTTATCTATTTTTCAATTATTTATGCTTCTGCAGTCATATTTTATACTTGATCTTGGCCAGAAAGCCAAGAAGTGATTTAGCTGTATATTTTAAGAACCATTACCTAATCCAAGATGATAAAGATTTACACCTATTGCTTTACCAGCTTTACAGTTTTTGCTTTTACACTTGAGTCTTTGCTGTTTTGCATTTATTTGTATATATGTTACAAGATAGGAATCTACCCTGTAGAATACTAAGGCAATATACTATGATATAGCTGAAGCAGATACCCAAATGATCTACATTATTATATTTAAGATCTCTTCTAACCAAAGGTTTAGTATAATAACTTTCAGTTTTATATAAAGGAAAACATGTATATTGCAATTTTAAGTGTTAAACTTCAATTTAAAAAAAAAGATCTTAAATGACATGTACACAGTAGAGCCACAGAGGGAGTGTCACGTCATTAGCATTTCATCTGATTTGAGCTAATCACCTTTCAGATCATACAACCTAGAGAAGCTCACAGAGTATTCACAACAGAGAGAGCAGCTACAAAATAATCAAAATGAAGAAAGTAATGAGAGAGCCAATTCCTTGGCAGCTTGATAAGAAGTCTGGGGCTCCCAAGGAGGAGAGAGAGGTCTGGGGCTCTTGAAGAGGAGACAGGGGTCTGGAATTCTCAAGGAGGAGGAAAGGACAAACATCTTTTTTTTCTTCTTCTTCTTCTTCTCTACATTCATTAGTCTTAGTCACATAAAAGGTTTTTTCTTTAAGCCCCGAACTGATGATTACACAACAAACAACCCAGTTTAAACTCTATAATCTAAGGATTATATAACAACATTTTTCCTGCTTGAGGACAGCTTCTCCTTCTTGAAAACCTCCTGACTAATCCTGTTACCTTAAAATGTAAATTGTGGAAGTGGGTCTAGTAAGATCTTTACAACCTTGAAACATTCTTTTGATTTATTGTAACAACCTGTTTAAAAAGTATATAACTCCCTTTTCTAAGACTAACAAGGGGGGCACTCTCTGTCCCCCTTCTGATGTCTACCTCAGAAGCTTTCTCTCTTTTCATATTTTAATAAGACTTGGCTACACAAAAGCTCTTGAGTGATCAAGCCTAGTCCGTGGTCCCAAAGCTAAATCTTCTTCAGAGATCACTAATCCGACATCTTTTACTGTAAATTGTCATCTTGGGGGCTCGTCCAGGATCTTCTGGACGAGGCAAGAACACTCAAGATCTAGCCTCTCTGCTATCACAGTATACATGTTTTCTGCTTTACGTTACTAACTTTACGGTATGCTTGTGTGAATGAATGACACACCCTGTGCAAAGCAAGTGTTGCGGTTTCAAGGCAATAATGACTGAAGGCAGCTCCAAAAAGGGGAACATTGTTGGGGGTTTATATGGACTTGCCAATGCCAAGAAACACCCAGCATCCCTGCAAGGGGAGCAGCCAGAGATGGGCAAAGCGTGTGGCCAGAACTTTCCCTTCTGTCATCTTTTCCTGGTCTCTTTGACCATTTCGTAATTGTGTGGGGAATTAGAACTGCTAACCGGATCTGTCAGACCATAGGCTTTCAAGGGAATTGTGATCCATACTGTTACTATGTATTTTCACTCAGACCCCAAGTATGGAAACCCCTAGCCTTGCTAGGAGCTGAAATTTACAAGAGTACTTTGGTTTCAGAGAATCTCTCAGGCTAGAGGTCAGTCTCTTGGCTGCTTGACTCAGGGGCCAGAGTTCTACAAGAGTCTTTGTCACGGCTGTGCCTCCCATCTATGTGGACAGAAGCACTGCTGGTGACCACGAGGTTTTTGAGGACACAGATGGGGAACTGCAGGATCTGGTCAGATTGGAAGTACAGTGGGCTTCTTCCTTTGGTAGCGCTAGCTCTTAGTGGGCCAGAGGAGGCTCTCATGTGGCTTTTGTCTCAACTCCCTAGATATTCCTTTTCTGGAATCTGTGGGAATGAACAGGAAGGACTAGCCTTAGTAGTTTGAGGACAAAAATCACTTTTTCCTCGCTGGCCACCTCTTTTGCTCTAGTTGCTCTAGTTGGCTAGACTGGTGTGGTGACACTCAGAAAGGACATCTCAGTTGTTGTTCATCCCTTTATGATTCACCATGTCTATTGCAGTCAGGACTGTACCCAGGAATGTGCATGGGCACACGTAAAACGGATGCTTCGCCTAGTAGGACTAGCTTGGGAAACCTTCTGAAAAGCTATTCTGCTCCACCCAAGGTGGCATCAGAGAAAAGGGCAAATCAAACAAAGGTCTTGGTGGTATGGAACTGAATCAGTCTAGGATACCATCAGGTCTACCCCTTGTGAATCTCCACCCCGCCTCAGTTGTAGAACCAGGAGGGATGACTAAGGTGCCTGTGTCAGTAAGGGACAGACCTAGTCTGACCAGGGAAGGAAAACTTCGTTGGAGAGTCTGTCTACACTTCTATCTAGAACAGGGAAGGATGCTTCTGGTGAAAAGAAGCCATGGCTGTGAATGCCACTTTTTTCTCCCTTACAGATGGGAGCTAGCAGGTCCAGAACCACACCTTTAAAATGTATTGGGGGGGGGGAAGCTGGGACAAGTTTGATCCCCAGAATTTAAAAGAGACATGCCTCATCTTTTTCTGTGATATTGAATGGCCACAGTATCCTTTGGAAGATGGGGAACACTGAACTGTTATTGAAGTCGCTCAGTCGTGTCCGACTCTTTGCGACCCCATGGGCTGTAGCCTACCAGGCTCCTCTGTCCATGGAATTATCCAGGCAAGAATACTGGGATGAGTTGCCATTTCCTTCTCCAGAGGATCTTCCCAACCCAGGGACTGAACCCAGGTCTCCCGCATTGTAGACAGACACTTTACCGTCTGAGCCACCAGGGAAGTCCATATTGAAGGGTCTCAATTACAATACTGTTTCACAATTAGATTAGTTCTGTAGAAAACAAGGGAAATGCGTGGAAGTGACATATGTGTTTCTCTTTATCTCTTTGTGAGACATGCCAGACTTATGTCCTAAGGGTACAGATTTGAGTGTGAAACCTTCAGCTCTTACTTTCTCTTGCTTTGCCCCCATATCCTGGGATCCCAACTGAACAGGCTGAAAACTGGGGCACTCTTCCAGGAGGGGTTGCCTCAGTCTCGGTAGAAATTCAAACTGTCCTGATTGTGGTCAAGACTATTTTAAGGATCCAAAAAGTACATAGATGTCTTTATGGGGCTAATTTTACTTTATGATCTTACTTGGAGAGATATAATACATGTCTTGGGACAGATGCTGACTCCTGACTCGAGAGCTTAAGTTTTGGAGGAAGCTACTACTTTTGGAGATGAATGGCTTGAAGGCAGGGGAAAGAGGAAACACAAAATAGCCCTCCTCTCTACTGGGAGCCAAGGAGTTCCTCTAACAGAGCCACTTTGTCCAATGTATTCTTGTAGGGCTCAAGTGAGCAAGTGCTAAAGACTTTAATTATGCTAAGTTGGCTGGCATAGAACAGGGAGATAAGGAAACTCCTGATAAACTCCTGGTAAATTCCTAGATGATTATGGGAGGCTCCCTACAAGTTTACTGATGTTTATCTTGAAAGTTCAGAGGGAGAAATGATCTTAAAAGATAGATTTCTTACTCAGTTGGCTCCAGATATCTGCTGAAAGTTACAAAAACAGGAGTTTGGACCAAATCAGTCTATTAAAAAAATTGTTGCAGCTGGCTCAGATGGTATATTATGGTAAAAAACACACAAAGGAAAATAGGAAGATAAAAGAACTTGCAAAAGACAGAAGCCCCAGTGATGGCTGTTAGACCTGCTCTGAAACAGCCTGAGGGAAAAAATGCCCAGAGGAACCAAGGTGAAAAGGGATGAGCTTGTTATTACTGTGGAAAGGAAGGGCATCTCAAGCAGGATTGCCTTCAGGCATCTAAGCCACCCACAGCTCTGTCTGGTCTGCAAAGGACCATACTGGAGAAGAGACTGGCCTCTGAGGTGTAGGCCTCAGGGGTTGGACTCTCAAGACAATCTGGACTGAAGGTGCCTGGGGGTTCCCACACAAGCTCTCATACTAATTACACCTGAGGAACCCAGGGTATTATAACTGTGGGGGCCAGTTAGTCAATTTTCCTTTGGACACTGGGCAACTTTCTCTGTGCTCACTGGTCTGCTTTCCTCCAGATCCACTACCCTAATGGGACTGTCTGGACAAGCCAAATGCTATTATTTCGGTCTTCCTTTAAGCTGAAACTGGGACTCTATGCTATTTTCTCAAGTTTCTAATTGTGCTGGAGTCTCCCTCACCCCTTCTGGGGAGAGATATACTGAACAAGGTCCAAGCCTCTGTTTTCATAAATATGAAGACTGCTCTTTCTCTCCCATTAATTGAACAAAATGTAAATCCTAAAGTGTGGGCTGATGGAAAAACTGTGAATTGAGCACAAAATGCTGTTCCTGTCTTTATCAAGCTCAAAGACCTTCACCTATTTTCACATCAAAAGCAGTATCCATTAAAGCCTGAGGTGTTAAGGAAAGGTTAAAACCAATCACTGAAAATTTAAAGGAACAGGGGCTACTAATTCCCTGTAACAGTCCATATAACACTCCTATTTTGGATGTAAAAAAGTCAAATGGTAAGTGGAGACTAATTCAAGATATACAAATAAAAAGTGCCTAATCCTTATAACTTATTGTCTGAAATTCCTGAATGAGCCAAATATTTTTCAGTCACTGATTTGAAGGTTGCTTTCTGGAATTAAACCTATATTAAATCATCTTCTACCTATGACTTTAAGACAACAAAGAGGATTCTTGAGCATTGCAGGCTATTGCTGCATTTGGATTCCAGGTTATAGGGAACTTGCCCGGCCTTTATATAAATTTATAACTGAAACTCAGCAGGCCCAAACCAACAAACTGGTTTGGTCCCCAGAGACTCAAAAGGCTTTTAAACTTGAAACTGCTCTCTTGCAGGTTCCCACTTGGAGCTTGCCCACAGGATCAGAGTTTACTTTGTTACTGAGAAAAGGCTATGGCACATTGCTGAAGGGTAATTGCTACTATTGTTTTGCTAATGCCCAAAGCTCATAAGTTTACCAATGGACAAAATCTTACTGCACTGACTTCCCATGATATAAGTGGGATCTTAAACTCTAAAGTTCAGAGCAGCAATGGCTCCATCTTTAAAGCTGCTGTAACTCAAGGGGATCAAAAGCTCTAGGAATAGAATATCACTTACATTGTTCCTGGGGACCCCAATCTTCAGAAAAAGTTAAAAGGTACATTATTAAGAGGTATCTGCATAAGGTAACTCAGGAAACACAAGACTGTTGGTTTAAAGTTTTACCCATAGCTTTAAAGTGGGCTTGAACTGCCCCTAAGAAGAAGGGAGTGTCTCTATGATAGACTGTTTGTGCACACAGATATTGTCATAGATATTAAAGCCTTAGAACTAACTATTTGGCTCAGCTTTCAGCTTTTCAATGTCCTCATCAATTGAAGGCTTCCCATGGTGGGTTTCTCCACTTCAGAAAAAGGACTCTCTTCAACTCTGAGAATACCTTCACCAACAACAATCATATGTGATGCCTCTTCTTGATCTGATGACATCTAGCAATGCTAAGGTGGACTGATGAAACTATGGACATAATGTAACTTTTAATTTTGATTATGCTCTAACTTGGTTTAATGACTGTTTTGCCTTACATTTGTAACTGTATAATGGGGTTTGTTCCTAACCATCTGAAATCTTTTAGGTTACAAACGGTTGTCCAGGCTCCTACGAGTGCCACAGCCTCCTCCAACTATTACTTGGGGCTCCTGGATCAGAGACCCTCAATATGAGGGTTAGGAGAATATGTTATCTCAACAATTTAGGGACAGCACCCTATCAAAGCAGAAGCAGCTATGGAGTGAAAATGATGCCCCCTTCCCTTGGCAACATAATTCTCCTAAAAGAAAAGGGGGAGGCAATGAGAGAGTCAACCTTAGGCAGGTTGATAAGAAGCCTGAGGTTCCCAACAAAGAGAGAGGGGTCTGGAATTCTCAAAGAGAAGGAAAGAACAAACTTTGTTTTTGTTCTCTACATAAAACATTATTTTCTTTAAGCCTGGAACTGATGATTACACAACAAACAACTCAGTTTAAACACTATACTAAGGATTATATAGCAATAATTTTTCCTGCTTGAGAACAGCTTCTCCTTCTTGAAAACCTCCTGACTAATCTTGTTATCTTAAAATGTAAATTGTGGGATTGGGTCTAGTAAGGTCTTTACAACCTTGAAACATTATTTTGATTTATTGTAGTAACCAATTTAAAAAGTATATAACTCCCTTTTCTAAGACTAGTGAGAGGGTACTTTCCATCCCCCTTCTCATGTCTACATCAGAAGTTTTCTCTCTCCCTTTTCGTAATTTAATAAAACTCTGCTACACAAAAGCTCTTGAGTGATCAAGCCTAGTACCTGGTCCCAAAGCTAAATCATCTTCTTCGGAGATCATGAATCTGACATCATCCACCTTAAGCTATCAGTAATCTCTTAAGAAACACTTTGTTGTTGCTCAGTCGCTGAACAACATATTGTGTGAAGTGCATCTAAGTATCAATGAAACTTAAACTTTGAGCAATGAAAACATCAAAGAAACTTTAATGTTTTTATAAGTAGTAATTCAGTCTCAACTCAAGAAAGTAGTATTCTAGCACAAATCAAACCAAGACACTCAAACCATCAGCAAATAGATAACTTCTCAAGAGAATGCTAGACTCATCTTCGATAATCATCTTAGTTCTATCTAGATAGATACCTAGTCAGAGCAAACTCTCTCTAGACTGTTTTTTGTTACATTCTTGATTTCAGTTTAAAGATTAGGCAAACAAGGTAACCAACCTCACAAAAGGCAGTTAACTGCAAGGAGGGGTGAAGACACCCACCCGTGTATACAAAATGACCTATTGGGGTGACAGAAAAAAAATTAAAATCTCTACTTACACTTTAAAAAAATGACAAAAAAATATTTATTGGTATTTAGCTATTAACATAATTTCATAGCAATGTCATCACTATCTATCCAGATTCATATTTAGATAAATTCATGTTATATGGCATGGCTATACCAAAGAAACAGAAGTTCCACAATGGAGAGTTTGATATAGTGATCCCACTCATATCTTTGCACTTTGCTGGAAAAGATTGAGGGCAGGAGGAGAAGAAGATGACAGAGGATGACATGGTTAGATGGCATCACTGACTCAATGGGCATGAGTTTGGGTAAACTCTGGGAATTGGTGATGGACAGAGAGGCCTGGCGTGATGCAATTCATGGGGTTGCAAAGAGTCAGACGTGACTGAGTGACTGAACTGACTGTGTATGGTAAAAACATTTGAATTCTATTCTCTCAGTGACTTTCATGTATATAATATAGTATTATTAACTAGTTACCGTGCTGTAGTTTAGATTCTCAGAACTTACTCGTTTTATAAGTGGAAGTTTATATGCTATTTCTTCCATTTAAATGTCTTACTTCTATGATAGTTATCGAAACCAACAGTCCAAATAACCTGAATTCAAAACCTGACTCTTACATCACTCTAAATAATATTTAAATCAAGATTTTCAAAAATAATAAAGCATATTAAAATATAACACACTCATTCTCTACAATATTAATGATAATGTTGGATGAAAATATAAAAGGATGCTTGTATTAATAATAATAGTTAAATTATTTGAAGNTATCACTCTCTGAATGTGCCTAATGGTACACAATCATCTAATAAAATGGAAATAGCCCAGCACTGAGTGACCTAGATTCTAATCCCTTAAAAAGTTGTAAAACTCCAGGCAAGTCAACTTTCCTCTCGGGGACATTTTTGCCCATCTGTAAAATAAAATGGTAGGACTGGCTAATCTCTAATGACCCATCTAGCCCTGAAATTCTGCTTTCAAGATGTTCTTCCTATGAGACTATGAATTTTCAGCTATGTATTATTCAATCATAATTACATGATAATTTATCATAGACTTTAATGATGACAAAGGACAAGCAAAAAAGCAATGACTAATTTTGAGAAAATGAATAAAAATTCATATTAAATACTAGCTCTCAAGAGTATAATCAAAAACAAAAAAGCAATGACTAGTTTTGAGAAAATGGATAAAAATTCATATTAAATACTAGCTCTCAAGAGTATAATCACTCTGATCATTTTTCAAGCACTGTTAGACATAGCGTTTTGCTTTTGGAGTGACACAAAGATAATATTATCCTTCTCAGTTACATTCTACATAATACTTTATAAATAATAGCAGCACTGATAGAAAGCTCACATCATTGCTTTATTCTCATTTTACAATGGGAATTATACCTTTTTTTTTAAGTAGAGTTACAACATAATATTTAAAAGTAAGAAAATAAAACAACCTATGTAGATGATCGCAAATAAATGCATCAGAGGGAGTTCTGGTTTCTGGGTAAAATATAAAAGAAATTTCATATATTATTGATCTAGGCTTTGTTCCAAAATTTTCTATAACATATATATGTATATCACTTCTCAAATCATACTTTTGGTTAGAAAGAAGTGGTTTTTTTTGGGGGGGCGGGGCTCTTTAATGTTTGCAGTCTTTAATGTAGACAGACGGAAAAAAAGTGTCATTCAATCAAAAGATAATGTGCCAAATTTACTATAGTTTATTTACTATACTATAGTTAATTTACTATATTTGTAAACTTAAAGTAAACATTAACCCCAAAATGCACATGCTTCTGACATAGTTTTAGGGAAACAATCTTATAGACATGATTGAAAAAGTTAGCTTAATATACAATAATGTTTTTTTAAAAAAAATACCTGATTCACTGGAATTACCTTATTCGTTCAACAATTCAACAGATATTATCTAATGCTAACTCTACACTGTGCATTATTGTAAATTTTGGCCATGTATTATGAACAAAACTCCTATTCTCTAAGAGTTTTCATTCTTGAGAGAGAAATAAAGTTATATGGCATTTTTGAGAGAGAAGTATTTATTTAATAAAAAAAATAATTCTTAATAATGATGAATAGGCTAAGGAAAAATATAGCTAGTTTCTAAAAGTTATAGTGGCTATAATGTTAATGAGAGAGATAGGATTCTGATGAGGTGTTGGAAAGATTTTGTTATGGAAAAGACTGGAGAAGTTTGGAATTTCAGATGATATAAAAATCTATGGTCTGTCAATGTAATGAGTAGAAGAATATAGTTCACATGGTCTGGAATGGAACTGCAAACTCTGAAGGTATCACATGGGTCAGGAGTATTGAAATGAGCCAGGGGAAGGGATGAAAAGAGACATTTAAAGTTGCCCGAATTCTTGGTATATATGAGAGAATAACTGAAGTTAGAATAGAGTCTTGTTGAAAGTAGGGTTCCCAGGTGGTGCAGTGATAGGGAATCCGCCTGCCAGTGCAGGAGACGCAAGAGACATGGGTTCAATCCCTAGGTCAGAAAGATTCTCCTGGAGTAGGAAATGGCAACCCACTCCAGTATTCCTACATGGAAAATTCCATGGACAAAGGAGTCTGGTGGGCTAAGTCTAGGGGGGTCACAAAAGAGTCAGACACAACTTAGAGACTAAACAAAAATAACTGAAGTTAGAAAACTTTCATATTTAAAAGTAGGAGAGATAACTGGACTTCACTAGCCTGGAATAATGAAAGAGTTTTACAGAGAGATGGAATATGGTAATCTCTATAATGACTCAGAAAAAATTTAAAGACTGCTTAATTGATCTAAAGTCAAGTCACACACTCGTGTCCAACTCTTTGCGACTCCATGGACACCAGGCTCCTCCGTCCATGGGATTTTCTAGGCAAGAGTACTGGAGTGGGTTGCCATTTCCTTCTCCAGGGAACTTCCCGACCCAGGGATCATACCCAGGTCTCCCACATTGTAGACAGATGCTTTCCATCTGAGCCACCACTTGATCTTAGCCAAAAGGCCGAGAAGCGAAAACCACAGTAAATCTAAAAAAAAAAAAAAATGTGGGCATGTAGTAGAATGAGCATCCGTTAGTTTAAATGAATATACAGACCAAATGTCTTCAATAGGCAAAGGAAATTACATCAAGAAAAAGAAAGGACATCAGAAGCATTCTGTGAGGAGGTAAGACAAGATGAGAGCAATAGAAAGAGCTGAGAAGCCAGCAATGGAAGAATGAACCTTGGCTAGAGGAAAGCACAGACAGAATAAGAACTTAGCTACTAAAGAGGATAAGTAATGAGAGGGACTTACACTTTTATGTCCTACTTTTATGGCACACATTAATGACAGGAATGTAAATAAGTAAAGAAATACAAAAATGTAAAGTCAATTCAAATTACTAGACACGGGACTTCTCTGGTGGTCCAGTGGCTAAGACTCTGTGCTCCCAAGGCAGGGTTCCTGTGTCTGATCTCTGGTCAGGGAACTATATTCCACATGCTACAACTAAAGACTTCTCACGTTGCAACTAAAGATCCTGTGTGCTGCAACTAAGACTGAGCACAATCAAGTTAAAAAAAAATTACTAGACACTAGCAAACACATACATATATAATGTAATGTATGTACTATAAAATGCAATTTTATCAGACCTATAGTATTACATACACATTTTTTTCTTCATAAGATGTTTAAGAAGGCTTCACTCATTCATTGTTTCAATAACTATTTTCTGAGCATCTGTATACTACTCAAAGGCATAGTCAGGAAAGTTCTGTTAAACATGAACACATAGAAACATTTGACAACCACAATTTTCAAGACAATTGTGCTAAAACAATGCAGTAAGTATACACGTTAAAAATAGTAAAATGATTTGAGTTAATTCTCTAATCTGGCTCCCTTTACTACTACCTGATTCACAGAAATCTAACTATATAATTTTTCAAAGTCCTTAAGTTTAGAATCTTGGGCTTTCCAGGTGGTAGGTACAGTGGTAAAGAATCTGCCTGCAATGCAGGAGAAATTGGGAAATGCAGGTTCGATCCTTGGGTCGGGACGATCCCCTGCAGGAGGAAATGGCAACCCACTCCAATATGCTTGTCTGGACAATCCCATAGACAGAGGAGCCTGGTGGGCTAAATAAAGCCCATGGGGTCACAAAGATTTGGACATGACTTAGCACTCATGCAAGTTTAGAATTTTATAGTTGTAGTAACACAAGCAGGATGGCATGTGAACTTATGCTGCAGCCAGTTCATTAACTTTACAATCATTTTCCACCTTTCTCCATCATCTTTTTTGAGATCACAAGAATTCTGAGTGTCTCAATGGTATACAAATATAAATGATTATCCCACAGTCCAGATTAGTCACTGTGTGGCTAAAGTCTTTTAACATGGTATCTTCTACTCCCTGAGAAATTTATTATTTAGCAAAATAATCTACTATCCAAAAATTCTATGAAAGTATTTATAGCTAATGTATCTTAGTAGAGGTGAAAATCAGTTTGGAGCACTCTTAGAGGAGTAGACAGATTCTTATCACCAGTCCACCTAAAAATGCTTTCAAAATGATCAGGATAAAATCTGATCTACACGGAGTAAGAAAAGCAACAAAGAAACGCAGAAACCCAATCAGCAACCAAAAAAAGAAAACTGGTCATTTGGTCATTTCAGCAAACAGCCCATTGTGTCAGTAAAAGCGTCTGAAAAATGAAAGTCGCTCAGTCGTGTCCAACCCTTTATGACCCCATGTACTGTAGCCAGGCTCCTCTGTTCATGAAATTCTCCATACTGGAGTGGATAAACATATCCCTTTTCCATGGGATCTTCCCAACCCAGCCACCAAACCCAGGTCTCCTACATTGCAGGCAGATTCTTTACTGTATGAGACACAAGGGAAGCCCCCAAACTGTCTAACTGAGTCTATTTTTTTGGAGAGAATTAGTTTCTTTTCAGCCACTGTGGCCAGAGTATCATTAACACTTTAAACCTGTGTTTATGCTAAAATTGTCTATACAATATTAGTGATAGATATTATAATGACTCCAAAAGGAAATTTCTAGAAATTTAATATTTTTTATGGGGGGGAGAGAGAGAGAGAAGCAGATTATTTACCACAACAAGTATTTGCCTTGTACATACTCCAGGTAAGCAGCTTAAAACTAGTTTAGTATAACAAAAGAAAAAAAGTTTTTATTCTCCTTTTTATCACTCAGTTGTCAATGAAAAATTTCCTAAGACATTCTTCAGTAAATATCTGAGTAAAATACGAACTCTTCAAGTCAACAGCGTTATGCAGACTATATAGGTTTTGGGGGTCATAAAGGAAATTTCACATCTTAAAATAATTCACTGGTAATTAAATCAATATTTAGGCTATTACTCAGGAACAAAGACAGCAAAATGGGAGAAAGACATTTCCTGACATCACTCTCTCTTCTGCAAGCAGTTTCCACCCCTGTTAGCAGACATATCATTCTTTTGTTAACTGCAGATAAATTCTTGGTCTTCCTCCTTGCCTGTTTTTCACCCTTTAATTCTATCTGGAGGGCTGGGTTTGTTTTTCCTGACAGTATTTGAGATTTCTAAGCTACTACAACGGTGCCAGCCCATACTGTGCACAGTAAGTGAAGAAGAAACAATCTGGCTGTTGCTTTAACACTTTGCAAATAGAAACTCGTTTCTTCTGCTTGATTTTTGCCCCTGGATATCCGACAGAGCAATCATCAATCCACGGACTAAAAGGCAGGTTTCCCTTTCATCTTCCCCACATGTAAATTTGGCAATTTCAGATGGATATTTGCAATTCAAAGAAAAGTGTTGTTTTTTAATCAGGCATTGGCATTCTTTTATACAGTAAGAAAATCTGTTACCTTTCTCAATTTTTTAAAACTAAATTCAAATAAATAACTTTAGAATTTATGCCAACTACAATACTAAAGAACAAGACTTTTTTTTTCTTTACATGGGTCCAAATGACAAGATTTTTCATTAAATTAACTATGTTGCTAAACAAAATAGCAAACCATCAAAGGACAAGAAAACTATTCTCACAGTTTGGGTGCGACAAAAGTACTTTGGGTGCGAAAGAGTACTGACTAAGTTTGTATATGAGAGCATAATTTACCAACAAAAAAAATGTGTCTTCTGTGGAACAAGGATTAATTTAGGCTGATTATTTTTAAGAAACAGAAAATTCAGGAACTTTTCTTGTTACTTCTTTCTTAACTGCCTAGAATAATTTAGATAAAAGGCCTGTTCCCAGAATAAAGCTATGACCAGAGATATCTGCCAAGAACATGGGCCAGATGTGGTGGGGGGCACTGGAGATCAGGGCACTCTCTGTCCCACTGTTTCTGCATGGCCCATCATACATTTGTTTACCAAACATTTGCTTTTTTTACTTCCATGTGAGTTTTCTTTCTCCCTTTTGAGTTCCCAAGCCATGACCCACCCTCCTTTGCCCTTACCTGAAGATGGTAACTAAGGTGAGGGTTTCAGCCATTTTGACAAATTACTCAGTCTTCCTGGGTCTCTCCCATGTAATTCATGTAATTTTAAACTTTAGTTTTTTCTCCTGCTCATCTGTCTCATGTCAATTTAATTCTTAAATCAGCCAGAAAGACTTGAAAAAGCAGAGGAAAATTTCTGCCTTGCAAACAGTCGGTGTAGTTGGCAGGATTCAACTTCACAGGTTGGACACTTCCATGAGGCTGCTGCAGCAAAGTGGAGATCCTGAGACCAGTGAAAAAGCCCAACAGAAGGTAAGAATTCTTACCATGTCAGTCTCCCTGATCTCCACCTGCAGGTTCTATTGGAAAGGAGGGTGGTAAGAATTTTTTCTGCTAAAATTAAGATTAGCAGGAGAAAATATGTATGGAAGTAATTCCTTGGACTTAACAACTCTAGTAAGCTTAACAGAATAACCCATGGCTTTATTAATCATTACTCGCCCAGAGATGGTCACTTTCCCTTTGTCTCTGTTGCATCTTTTGTCTTGTTCTATATCCTGAGAGTTTGACTTTATGACCAGTGAGGATATGCTTTCTGATCTCTGCCATCTGGAAGGTGTACATACTGGTGTGTATCTGGTGGTCAGTTGAATAGACTCTCTGTGACCCCATGACCGCATGGACAGAGCCTGCCAGGCCCCTCTGTCCATGAAATTCTCCAGGCAAGAATACTGAAGTGAGTTGCCATTCCCTTCTCCAAGAGATCTTCCCAATCCAGGGATTGAACCTAGGTATCCTGCCTTGCAGACAGATTCTTTACCATCTGAGCCTCCAGGGAAGCCCTGAATAGACTGGGATCAAAGAAGCTGTAGCCAGGTGATCAGAAGCAGGTAACACGGCAACTGGCATCTATTCGTCCAGCCATGCTAGCTTTCAGGGGAGTTTGTCATAAGGGGTCCTTGTCCTTAAGGGATATTTTTCATCTCAACTTGTGTTGTTTTGTGACTAAACTTGTGCAACAAAGGCCTTTACTTTCTTAGAATATTCTTGGGAGGGGACTTTCTAGACCATCTGAGGACTTCATCTTTTTGTACTCTCCCCTGGGAATGCTTCTTGCAACCATGATTAAGCCATAAAAAAGCTTATCATTTGAGTCACTGTTAAGATTCTACTTATCAATGACCAGACAATGAGTCCTTTAAATTGGAAAAACTTCTATTGGTAAATCTTTAGTGCACTTTCACAGCAAACAGTTACTTTCTTGGTACCCAGGAAGGATCAAATTAAAAGGTGGAAACACAGGAGCCTGGTAGGCTACAGTCCATGGGGTTGTGAAGAGTCGGACACGAGTGAGCGACTTCACTTTCACCTTTCACTTGCATGCACTGGAGAAGGAAATGGCAACCCACTCCAGTGTTCTTGCCTGGAGAATCCCAGGGATGGAGGAGCCTGGTAGGCTGCCATCTATGGGGTCACACAGAGTCAGACACGACTGAAGTGACTTAGCAGCATCAGTAGCAGCACACAGAAATAGAATAGCTAGTCTTAAGAACTCTCTTGATTAAAAAAAAAAGAAACAACAAAAAAAAACACACAGCTCAAGAAGTCTCATCAAATTTGCTGGTCAGTCTCCCCCCTTGGGCTTTACAGATGCTACCAAAAATATTAGGTTATTTAACAAAAGAACTGGAAGAACCCAAGGGGAAACCAAGGGCCTCTTCCCAACAAGTTGGAAACTTTTGAAGGGTTTTTAAGAAATACAGTTTATAAAGTGAAAGTCACTCAGTCGTGTCTGACTGCTACTGCAGAGCTATTCAAAGAGCAGAAGGAAAAAGAATCAGAAAGGAAAGAATGATGGGACTCACCCCAGCAGGGTAAAAAATTTTAGACGGTTATTAAGAAATGGGATGAATAAAACCAACATTGATGGGGTTAAAACAAAAGTTTTAATACAGCACAACTGAAGAGTGAGTAGGCCAAAGGGATACCATGCTGGTCCCCTAACAATAAAGGGTCCAAGGCAAGTCCATTCTACTTATCTCAGTTTGGAGAAACTTAAAAATCCAGAAGGCAAAATTTACAGTGAGAAACCTAACCAGCAATCACTTAGGGGTAGCAGTTAGGCTGACTAATCAAAGTAAGGACTGACAAAAAGGGTCCATTGGCTTGACCCCTCCTAGGGACCTATGGCCTTTTATACAGAAGTGGAAAAGGGCTTGGGAATAAAAAGGAGACGTTTCCTGGGATGACTTTTCTAGCTGTCCAGTGGTTAAGACTCTGCCTTCCAATGCAGGGGGTACAGGTTCAACCCTTGGTCAAATTATCAATAAATTAAAAATTAATAAATAAATAAAAGTTAAAAATAGAAGCTAACAGGGATCTTTGATGTAGTTACCCCATGAGCTATGCTACCAAAATCATTGGTGGGACCCAGAAACAATTAGATTTAAAAATGCAAGGACTGATAAGATTATAAAGGTTGGAATGTTTAAATGGGTGTTATGTGAAGACGTTATGTCAACATTGTCTTAATGTATCATGGGAATGGATGCTGTGTCTGACCAGGAACATTTTCCCTACCCAGTACTGTAAGACCAAGACTTGTCAATGGAGTCCTAGTGGAGGCAATGGTTAGAGGTATAAGAGTTCATGAAAATGAAGTGGAAGTATTTCAATGGACTTTATGTAATGTGGCTGCCTAGTTTCTGGATGACTGTGTTATGAGGATGGGTGTCCTGTCTCACCAAGGAACATTACCCCTCCCTGGTATTATAAGACAGGACATGTAAACCCCACTCCCCCAACTTCAAGCAATGTTAATCAAACATGCTAATGGAGCCAGTGGGATAGTCTGAGATCACACAGTGTGAAGTAGAAGCTTGAAGCCAATTGTTCGAGGCTTAAGAGAAGCAGCGATTTTTGTCTTGCAAATCTATATGAAATCAGAAATGCAAACACAGCCCACAATCAAAAAGCTAGAAATAAAACTACCATAAGATCCAGCAATTCCACTCCTGGGTATCTACCCAGAGAATATGAAAATGATACATGCAACCCAACACTAATTCAAAATGATACATGGACCCCAATATTCACAGCAGTCTTAGTTACAGTAGCCAAGATATGAAAGCCCACCTACATATCCATAGACAGATGAACAAATAATAATATATATTAATAGTATATGTATATAAAATCTTTGTACATATATATCTCACACATACACACACACTACTGAACAATCAGTTCAGTCGCTCAGTGATGTCTGACTCTTTGAGACCCCATGAATTGCAGCACTACAGGCCTCCCTGTCCATCATCAACTCCCAGAGTTTACTCAAACTCATGTCCATTGAGTCAATGATGCCATCCAGCCATCTCATCCTCTTTCATCCCCTTCTCCTCCTAGCCCCAATACCTCCCAGCATCAGGGTCTTTTTGAATGAGTCAACTCTTCGCATGAGGTGGCCAAAGTATTGGAGTTTCAGCTTCAGCATCAGTCCTTCCAATGAACACCCAGGACCGATCCCCTTTAGGATGGACTGGTTGGATCTCCTTCCAGTCCAAGGGACTCTCAACAGTCTTCTCTAACACCACAGTTCAAAAGCAACTATCCTTTGGCACTCAGCTTTCTTCATAGTCCAACTCTCACATCCATACATGACCACTGGAAAAACCATAGCCTTGACTAGAAGGACCTTTGTTGGCAAAGTAATGTCTCTGCTTTTCAATATGCTATCTAGGTTGGTCATAACTTTCCTTCCAAGGAGTAAGCATCTTTTAATTTCATGACTGCAATCACCATCTGCAGTGATTTTGGAGGCCCCCCCGCCAAAAAAATCTGACACTGTTTCCCCTGTTTCCCCATCTATTTGCCATGAAGTGATGGGACTGGATGCCATGATCTTAGTTTTCTGAATGTTGAGCTTTAAGCCAACTTTTTCACTCTCTTCTTTCACTTTCATCAAGAGGCTTTTTAGTTCCTCTTCACTTTCTGCCATGAGGGTGGTGTCATCTGCATAACTGAGGTTATTGATGTTTCTCCCGGCAATCTTGATTCCAGCTTGTGCTTCTTCCAGTCCAGCGTTTCTCATGATGTACTCTGCATATAAGTTAAATAAGCAGGGTGACAATATACAGCCTTGACGTACTCCTTTTCCTATTTGGAAGCAGTCTGTTGTTCCATGTCCAGTTCTAACTGCGGCTTCCTGACCTGCATACAGTTAACCATAAAAAAGAATGAAATCTTGCAATTTGCAGTAATATGGATGGACCTAGAGGGTACTATGCTAAGTGAAATGCAACACAGAAAGACAAATATTGTATATTTTCACTTACATCTGAAATCTAAAAAAACAAATGAACAAAACATAAAGAGACATATAGGTATAGAGAATAAGGGAGGGGGGTTTGAGAATGGGTGAAATAGGTGAATGGAATTAAGAGGTACAACCTACTAGCTATAAAATAATTCATAGGACATAATGTACAAAGGGAACAGAGTCAGTAATATTGAATTAACTTTCTGTTGTGTATAATCTACAAAATCATCACATCACTATGTTGTATATCTGAAACTAATATAACACAACTACAATTTTTATAAAATTACATAAAAATAAATCTCCAATGAATGAATACATAACAATGACTCAGGAAGTTTTCCTTGTTATATCCTTCTTAACTGCCTCAAAAGAATTTAGATAAAAGGCCTGTTTCATATGGGAGGTGTCAGAGAGATACCCACAAAGAAAATGGGTCAGGTATGGTAGGGAAATTTGATATGTGCTAGGATCAAAGTCTACTCTGTCCCACTGTCTCTGCATGGCCCAACAAACAATTAGTTACCAAAAACTTGTCTTTCCATCTTAATATGATTTTCTCCCCTTTAAAGTCCCAAACCACTGTCCCAACATCCTGATTAAGTTTAGCTGAAGATGGTATCTAAGGTGAGGGTTTTGGCCATTTTCAGGGGTTAGTTTTCCTAGGTCTCTCCCATGTATACATATTCAATTTTTTTTCTCCTGTTAATCTGTCTCATGAAAATTTAATTTTTGGACCAGCCAGAACTTAGAAGGGAAGAAAAACATGTCTTCAGCAGTTGCAACTATACACAGGAATTGTTTAATAAGTGCTTAATAAAATAGTATCTCTGATGGTAACTGCTGATTTCAGCTAGTATCAGCTCTTCAATAAGGTTATGATTCTCAGTATTTGATGTACAAATTAATCACCTGATATTATTTAGAATTGGTATATTTGCATCAATACTAAAAATTTTATTTCAGTAAATGTGTGATTTCAGAAACCTCTGAATCTGTATTTGGTCACATGAGTTGAATATAGGTGACTCACAAATGATTTGAAAAACACCCTGGCTACTCCCTATTGACTTAGAGCCAACTATGAGACACATAGTGTTATGAAATAAATTGTTCCCCTCCTCTCCAAATTAATATGTTGAAGTCCTAACTCTCAGTATGGTTGTATTTGCAAATGGGCCTTCTAAGCAAACAGTTAAGGTTAACTAAGTTCCTAAGTGTAGGGTCCTGCTCTGACAGGATTAATGTCTACAAGAAGAGACATCAGGGAATGTGCTGTCTCTCCATTCATGCACTTAGGAAAGGCCATTTGGGGATACGGCTAAAAGGAGGCTGGTTGTAAGCCAGGAAGAAATTCCTCACCAAAAACTGAATCAATTGGAACCTTGATCTTGGACCTCTAGCCTCCAGAACTGAGAGACAATACATTTCTTTTTTGAAGCCATTGCCATCTACAAATTGGCACTTGCCATCTTCCTTTACAAAGATGAAATTATGAGCCTCACAGCTGCTGACCTTCAACACTCCCTGTAAGGAGTTCATGGAGCAGACCAGGAATGAGTTACACTTGTGCTCTGAGAAAAACTGGCAGAGCAGGTCTTCAGACAGATATTTTCAGGAGATGATTTTATGAATCCAATTATTACATCTTCTTGTATCTATATTGTTATAGCCACGCGTTCCAGGAAACAAACTCACTCAGAAGGACAATGCAGATAGTGGAGTGCAGTTTATTACACCGGCGGGCCCAAGGTGGAGTCTCCTCTTAGCCTCCCGACCAGCATTTGTGAAAGTCTTTTATACCCCATGTGTATGTGTCTGAACCCACCACTCCAAATTCCTTGAGACTTACATAAACCAAGGAAAATACAATCCCAATAACCCCATCATTCACGTGCTATGTACTCATGTGCTCAAACAGTCAAACAATTAGCCAATAATCAATAAACCCGAGATTACCCTCCAATTGATACAGAAAAATGTATGGCCTCTCTGGAGGAAGGGGTGATTAGTGCATGTTTTCTCTTAGGCAATGAGTAACCTAGATACGATCTTCAAGGTTCCCCTGTCTGGAGGGGGTCTTACCCTTCTGTTGTTTTCATAGGCACTAAACACAGAGTTCAGAGTCCATTGGAAAGGTGGCTGAGCATGATCAGCATGAACAGGCCTAAGATGGAGTCCAGGCCCTGTGAATTCCTTCTTCAATATAAGCACTAAAATCCTTCATGGTGAAATCTACTCCTCGTGACCAGCAGTAACCTTCTGCCAAAAAAATATGTGCTTGATTGAATGAACTCCCCCTTCACCAAAATCACATATAAACTGGCCTCCCCCCTACCCCTTTGGAGCGCTACCTCTCAGAGCTACCTGATTGCTGTCTCCCAGGCTACAGTGCTCACTTTGCCCCAAATAATAAAGCGTACAACTCTCACATGATACTTTTTTTTCTTTCAATTGACATCATCCAAGTTGTTGTAGCAAACTAATACAGAGTTCTTGTCAGAAGTTGTTTATTCTAGATCTCTGGAAACTTCCCCACCTTCCTTCTCTTAGCTTCTCTCCATAGACTCTCCCTGAATACTTTATTTCATCTAGGGTATCTAATACATGAGTACAGTTTTTAATACTTCAAATCTGAATAACAAAATAGACAAAGCTATAGAAATACACAGAAAAAGTGGCAGAAAGTGCCTGAATCATTCACTCTTATTGCAGCCTTCTTCCTTAAGACTTTCAAATTTGATTCAGTTGGTACTAAAATATTAGTGATTCTTAACCTGGGACCAATGCATACATTTCAAGAACAGTCAAACACTGTAAAATGTTGGGTACATAGAAATTTTCCTGGTGAAAGAATCTCAGTGGGATCCATTGACAAAGCTTCCCTTAAGATATAAAATTCTACCTATTTGAATTATAGGATCAGTTTTTCCAGATGTTAGATATATGAATAGAGTTTCCCTTTCCAATTTAACCTGGTAAAATAATCCTACTACAAAAGAAATAAGTTGCTTAGCAGTTTGTGGCTTAACAAAGAAAAGACAAAAGAAAAGTATAATAGATTATTTCAAGTCCTGTTGTCTCCTTGAATCTTTCCTGAACTCTCCAATTCAAGTGTAGTCATTCATTCCTCAAATCCTCTATCTTCCCCTGTCTATGCTGCCCATCTGTTGCTTATACTTTACATTCAGCTTTTGCCAGTTTAGCTTTTATCAGCAGACATTCCTTCACCTTTAT
This sequence comes from Redunca redunca, assembly GCA_006410935.1. Taxonomy (NCBI): domain Eukaryota; kingdom Metazoa; phylum Chordata; class Mammalia; order Artiodactyla; family Bovidae; genus Redunca; species Redunca redunca. The sequence continues at coordinate 41,801 of SJYQ01004098.1, forward strand.
AATAATTATAAGATGCAGGTTGGAAACCTTTTTGGAACTGTGAATAAAGTCAAAACAATGTCTAAGAGAAAACCGGCACAAAGGCCACAGAACAGGATTTCTTTTTTAAAAGCAAACATTACTTTAAAAAGAAACAAGCCCAAACTCTGCTAAGCTCACCTAGACTTACTGTAATATCCAACCCAACTTCAGTTTTAGCCTCTCCAAGGAATGGAATTTTAAGTCAGCAGTGTGGAATTTCCTGGTTAGCAATAATTAGGTAATCTGCATGATAAGATTCTTTGCCCTTCCCACTAAGGAAAGGTGACCTAGCCTGAAACAATTTTTGCTGTCCTGTGTTGTTGTTGTTAATAATCTTATCCCACCCTATTTCTAGAGAAGCATTCTTCCATGTTGTGTAAAACTTCCTGGAGCACCTGTCTGTTTACTATTAAAAGGTGGGTTGCTATCAGATTCATGAATCACTTAATAAAGTCAATTTGATCTCAAATTTACTCAGTATAATTTGCTTAACTAATACATGTTCTCTTTTAATTGGACTGCAAGGTACTATTTATAAGCTGCAGTGTCTTATTCATGCTGTCATGGAAAGAAATGAGCAAAACAAAGGAATATTACCTGTCAAAATTCAAGACAGGAAAAATTTCAAGAAATAAAATATTTAAAAGGCAATAATTACCTTCTGTAACTAAACTGGCAATAGTATTGTTGCAGGAAGGGGTACCCTTTCCAGGGCCCAAAACTGGGCTCTTGTCTAACACTCAGAAATGAATTGTGTGAGGAGACACATGTGTAGACAAAGCAAGAGATTTTATTGGGAAAGGGCACCCAGGTGGAGAGCAGTAGGGTAAGGGAACCCAGGAGAACAGCTCTGCCACATGGCTCACAGTCTCTGGTTTTATGGTGATGGGATTAGTTTCCAGGTTGTCCTTAGCCAATCATTCTGACTCAGAGTCCTTCCTGGTGGTGCATGCCTTGTTCAGCCAAGATGGATGCCAGTGAGAAGGATTCTGCGAGGTGGTTGGACACGTGGTGTCTCCTCTAGACCTTTCCCAAACTCTTCTGGACTTCCTGTCACAAAACAACTCATGCAAATAGTTACTATGGTGCCTGGCCAGGGTGGGTGGTTTCGGTCAGTGTGTTTCCCTTAACAGTATTAGAGTACATGTCGAAGGCAATGGCACCCCACTCCAGTATGCTTGCCTGGAAAATCCTATGGGCAGAGGAACCTGGTAGGCTGCAGTCCATGGGGTCGAAAGTCAGACACGACTGAGCAACTTCACTTTCACTTTTTACTTTCATGCATTGGAGAAGGAAACAGCGACCCACTCCAGTATTCTTGCCTGGAGAATCCCAGGGACGGGGGAGCCTGATGAGCTGCTGTCTATGGGATCGCACAGAGTCGGACACGACTGAAGCGACTTAGCAGCAGCAGCAGCATGAATTTAAGACTACAATAGGTAAGCTCAATTAAATTCATAAAATCAACTTTTCTTAGTAATTGGAAGAAAAGTGAAACATTTAAAGGAAGCAGTACAGAAAAAAAAAAAAACAATTTTGAACAAGGACTCTCAACCTATTCATTTGAAAATCTGAAAGATAATTCAAGAAAAAGTTTGAAAAAGTTTTAAGTCTACCTTATATAGTACTGATTCTATTGTTGAGCAAACATTTATGGTAGAGTTCCTGAAGTTAGTTTATAAAATCAGAAAGAAAACTGGGGCTAAAACAATTTTTTCAAATTGAAATTCTTTTAGAAATATAACAAAAACACAAGAGACTTTATCAAGACACTGAATTAATTAAAGCCAATTTCAATCTAAAATCCTCAGCTGAGCTCATCTGATGTTGCCTCTCAAAGTCTGCAAAAATTTTCAAAAGTAGTTTTAAACCTTATTTTTTTTTTTGCAAAAGAAATTTAACACTGTATGAGAATACATAGGCTTGATCAATAACAATGGAATCTAAATAAAATCAACCATGCCACAGTAATAATTTCTTTGAAAAAAATAGAAAATAATTTTTACAAGTAATTAAACATGACATTTGAATTAGTTCATGATCTATGACAGCTCACAATAGGATAATCTTGGATTGGACCACTTAATTCTTGATTCTTCAGTCTGTTTTTACCACAAGGGAACTTTATTTAGTTTTATTTTTTAAAAAAGGAAATGTTAATACTAACTATAAACTCAATATTTGATGTCATTTATATTAGTTTTAACTGGAATGTGGGTAATTATGAATTTACAGCTGACCCTTAAACAACATGGGGGTTAGGGATGCCAAACCTCTGAACAGTCAAAACTCTCTTAATTTCTTATAGTCAGCACTGTATCCACAGTTCCTCCTTCCCTTTGAATTCAACTAACTTGGGTCATATTTACTAAGAAAAAAAAAAAATCAGCATATCAGTGGACTATGCAGTTCAAAGCCATGTTGTTCAAGCATCAGCTTGTCTTGTGTTATCAAATTAGTTCTTCTTCCCCAGATTAAATGTCCCTGAAGGACATCTTGAAAGAACAATAATGAGAAAGATGACATAGTACTGACTAAAATGAAAACTAGATAACAGCAGTCTTTTGGAAACAATTCAAACAACTTAGTCTGGGAATAGCTTGGATTCTCACATAAAGTATAAAATTGAGAGAGGCAGTATGACTAGAAAGCAGTTATCTGGCAGCCCTAACATTTCAGATGCTTTCAAAATGAGGAAACCTCCCAGTTTCTTCTTTCACACAAGAAATCACAGTGTATGGCTATCACTTGGGGCCAAAATAAACTCAAAAACTGAGGTTGACTTTCATTTTTAGCAAGATGTCCAACTAGTTGTCCTAAGAAATCTTCCTGGTACAGAATACCCACGAAGAATGCATGAGTACTCATTAAAGACAAATAAAAACCCTTAACACAAATTCACTGATGAGCTGGCAGAAGAATAAGGGAAATTCTCTGAAGCCAGAATCGTCAAAGTACGAACCCATAAAGCACTGAAACACTAAAAATGGCATTCCCAAGGATGTGATTTTAACTGACCTCAAGCCTTAAAGCCTACGTGTTAAAGAGAAAGCTTAGGTTCTCTGCAAGTTGGAAAGTCAGAATGGAGACTTCGACACAATGCTAGACACCCTACCAACTTTCAACATCGCTGCGTGTGACAGAAACATTATATGTTGACCATAATCCCTTCTCTTCCTGGGCACCGAGGAAGGACCACTTCCCAGCCTTCCTTGCCGCTTTTGGGGGACTGCGTGACAGCATGCTGGCCAAGTAGGATGTGGGTGGGAGTGATGTTCTCCATTTCCAGACCTGGCTTTCTAGAGGTAACATATTTCACATTGTAATGTTTAAAAATGTGGGAGGAAAGCTTCCTTCACATCAGACTTGGCATGAGGCATAAACCTTCATTCTGTTAAGCCATTGAAATTTGGGAGTTTATTTTTAACTACATTTAGCCTAATATTTTGATTAAAATAATTCAACAAGAATAAAACAAAGTTTGCTCCACAGAGACAAATAATTGGAATACCTGCCCTCAATAGGATATAGTGCTGAAATTAATATTCACAGGTGTTGTGGGGGGAAAAAAAAAAGTCCAAACAAAAAATTAGAATAGTCTCAAAGTTTTTGAGAGTCCCCAGGTACCTTGAGGATGAAACACAAATTCTCTCTCTACAAACAGAACTTTAAACCTAGGATCAAAAATTCTCAAAGATATAATTCCAGGATATTATAATTAAAAATAATAAAACATGTAAGGAGACAAAGGACCATGCACAAGAGAGCAGAAACAATAAACTACAGAAGTAGAAAAGCAAAAGCTACCATTGCTAAAATTATCACGGGATAATATAAATGTTTCTATTAAGAAGATACTATATTAAAATGAAACACTAAAATTATAATTAAACAGTAACAAAGTTTCTAAATTTGCCACGCAGATTTGGAAAGAACTCAATGTAATTTCTAGAAATAAAAATGCAATATTGAATTTAGAAACTCCAGATTAAACACTCATTACATTCTGAAGAGAGAATCAATGAATTGAAAGATATGAAAGTAATATTTAGAATATAGCTCAGGAAAAAATACATAAAATATAAAAGGGCTAAAATAAGATAGTCATATGTTCTAAAATATGTTTATAAAATCTGACCTTAGTAATTAGAAATAGTACCAGAAACTCTGGAGACTGAAATCTCTTTGAATCAATTCAACAGCAGAAACAGATATAGTTAAACATAACTAGTAAGCTGGTAGGTAGTTCAGAAGAAATTATCACTAACAAAACTTAGGGGAAGAGATGAAAGTAAAAGATTTAGAAGATGTAATGAAGCAATATGATAAACATATCATTGGACTTCTAGGAAAGCTAGAGGGAAAAAGGGGAAAGGGATATTCAGACATAATAATATTTTCCAGAATTGATAAAAGACTCCTAGATTCAGGAAGCTAAATACATCCTAAGCACAATGAAATAAATAAATCTACAGTCAGAGCCATCCAAGGAAACTGAAAAACACCATATATAAAAAGATTTAAAAGCCCAAAAGAAAAACAAAACCACTTACAAAGTGCTTACATTATACCACCAATTTATTTCTCAACAATGGAAGGCAAGAGAGAGTTGGATTAAATCTTAAAGAGGAAAAACAATAACATTCAGTGTATATCTAATTTAACCACATTTTAAGAATTGGGGTGAAAAAAGACATTTTATTCAAACATTTACTAACATTATTACCATCAACAAATGCTTCCTAAAAGGAACTTCTAAAGAAAGGGCTTCAAGAAGAAAGAAATTGACCATAAGAAAAAAAAAACTAGGTTGCAATAAATGAATCTAACTCAAATCATTGAATGCTTGATCTTACCAAACCATAATATTAACAATGTATAATTAATGGAGTTAAAAACTAATGACAAAGGGAGTTTTGTTTTAGAACAGGTCAGAACAAGAAAGCACATTTGCTTTAAAACTAGACAAAGCCAAATAAATTATAAATATAATATTTTATAAGCATCAGGGAACTTCAGAAGCAACAAACTAAAATTCCAGAAAGAAGAAAAGCTCTTTTTTTTTTTGAGCAAGGATTTTTCTCTTTCCCCTGCAGGCATTTTCTGATTCCAGGTGCTTATGGAGTCTCTGGCTTGGAAACTCTGGGACTGGGCTACAGAAAAGAGAAACTAGCAAAATTTCAGTGATTCTGCAGGACTAGCGTGATAAACTGGAAACCTGGGAGGTTTCAAACTCACAACCGCTCTCCCTAAAGAACATTTGCTAAATTTTGTGCTAAACACGAAGCTGAGAAACTAGATGGAAAGCTTCCTGAATGCAACGTGGAATTTCCAGATGGAAGTAACCTACCTCAATATACCACCAGTCTTACCTTCAAGGAAGAGGTCCTATTTTGAAGTAATGTAAGCAGAAACACCAAAGAGCTGAGCTAAGGTCTCTGAAGGACATAGCTGAATTTTCTGCAGTCTTCCAAACTGGAGGAGACAGAGATATACTGACTTAGAATCAAAACTCTGCAGGCAGAGAAGATGCACAGCACACAGAAGCAGGGGTATTGCAGAAGTGGGCTGGGTCTACCCAAAACAGAAACCCAGCCCCGACTTTAATTAATGTCTGATTGGATTCAGGAGTTTCGATCTCTACTCTTTTTATCAATAAAGGAAGATAACATAATGTAGAGCCTCGAGAGTTAAAGCACCAACATGAATTAAGAAAGTACTAGAAGTGTGAAGACAAGAAAATATGACTAACTCTCATGAGAAAAGGAGAAGTGAGCCAAATACTGGAGTTGGCAAACAAGGATTTTCAAACACCTCTGGTTAAATGTTAAAAAACATGGAGAAAAAGGGAGGCAAAGTAGATCAAAGAGTAGAGAATTTAACAGAGGATTAAAATCTATAAAAGAATCAAATGAACATTTCATAAATAAAAAAAGAAAATATCTGATGCTAAGAAATTAATAGAGGAGTTGAACAGGAGACTGATGGCAGCTGAAAAAAAGTGAAGTAGAACTAGGTGCTAGTGTTTTCAGTGAACTAGGAATGAGGTTTTTTAAAAACTGAAACAAACCAAAAGGAATGAGACAGTATACACATGAACATGTGTATGAACATGTAAAAGACTGTGGGACATTGTTTTTGTTCAGGTACCCCAGAGAAAACACTTTGATGAAAAGATCTGCCTTCATGAGATTTAATAGTGAGAGCTCTCTAGAAAAGCACTGTTAGGGAGTGAAGCATAATTGAGAGGGAGAAATTGAACTGAAATGCAATTGCAAGAGAGGGCTTTATCAATCTTGTACAAGTTCTGGAACTGGGTTGGCCCTGCAGAGAGGTCCTGAATTGAGGCAAGGAAGCTGGGCACTTTTACTTCCATTCTGACCTGTCATTGAAGGCAGCTGCCTCTGAGAAGGCCCCATAATCTTAGGCAAAGCCCAGCTCTTTGGCTGACGGCCATGCTGAGATGGGCCTCAGCTGTGAGTTGACAGAAATCAACAATCCCAGTGGCTGGGAGGATGATGCAGAACCTGGATTCAGATGGTTCCCCACAGCCTCCACAAGCACCCGCACTTGGAGCTACCTGCTTCATATAAGTTCCCCTACCTGGAAACAATTCCTCCTGGACTCTAGTTTATCTCTGCTGTGTAAATTTGCCAGGGCAAAATTAGTGGACATATTACAGCCCTCGTAATTGCAACAGTTCCTGGAGATACAGTTGACATTCATTGTCTTCCCAGTCTACTGACAATTCCCGATTCACTCTTGGCCACCACATCTACTGGTTTAGGTGCTTTGGGTGTGGGATGACAAACACATGTTCTAAGCATTATTCACTAAGCCCTCCTTCAGCTGTGGCTGCTGCTCATATTCATTCACCATCAAAACTGGGCAAAGAAATGACGAAAGACATACACCTGGATCATCTAAGTGGTAAATACTTTCTTACCAACTTCAGTCTGTAGCAGAGAACTGGAGTCAATTACCCTTGCCAATATAGCGATTTCTTTTCTCATCTACTGGTCTCTTGGAATGAGGAATCCAAAGTGATTAGATGGCAACCATGGAATAAAATTTCTTAGGAATCTGTGTCCCCTGATGGAAACATTCCTTCCCTGGGAGCCAGGCTCTCTATAAACTCAAGCATTTGGGATTCAGTTAACATAAAATCTCCAAGTGGATCATGGAGAATGATAGTCTGTAAGTCCACTCCTATTTCCAGTATTTGGTACTGGCTCCTTACACTGAGATTAATTAGGACTGAGCATTTTTCATCGTTGCTAGTTAGAGTGTATGCTGTGCCCTGGAGAAGGAGGCCTGTCCTTCCAGAGTATCATCCCTAAGATAACATTCAGGTTGCACCTTTACAATCCATTCCATTGCTCTGTCAAGCCAGAAGTTTCTGGGTGGTTGAGTAGGTTATAGGAACATTGGATTTCAAGTCATATGCTCACAGCTACAGCTCCTTTGCATTAGAGGGGTTCCTGGTATGAGGCATGTTAAATCACATATCAGTGAATCAAACAACAATAAACATTTATAGAGGGGTGCTGGCTAAGGTTCTCTGAAGGCAAGTTAAACACATGTAGGAAATATGTGTCAGATCTAGACAAATCACTGACTTCCAAGATGTAAGGAATCTGGTGTACTCGATTGCTTACCAATTAATTCTTTGTTCTTCTTGAGGGATGGGACCATTCTGAGGTATAACATGAGTCTCTTGCTGGCAAGCAAAACATTCCATGGTGGCAGCCCTGGTGAATGGGAGCCCATGCAGACTTCATCCTGGCCACCATTGCTATTCCATGCCTGAGTCCACTGTGTTAGGAGCAGAGTGGTGGATGACAGAGGTTAGCTGGCATCAGCTGACATAGGCTTTCTGTCTATCTTGCTAAACAGCAAAATGCCTATTGTGTCAGTTTTCCTTGTATTTCTTCTCAGCTGTGAATGTCCCCTTCAGTATAGGCAGGGACAAATAGCGGACTCGCTGAGGATTTTCTCCTTCAAAATGAGCTTTATGTTAAGCTTTCTCAGTACAGGGTGCTAAAGGAATCTTAAGGAAGGAAACAGTCCTGGGATATCCAGTGTGGGCTAGGCATCAGCAGCCTGGAGGAGAGGACCTCCAAAGAGCCTACCCCCACCATGGGCCTTGTGCATCTTCACTGCATTGCCTCAGAGCTATTTCAGTTTTAATATTCTCTACCACAATCAGCCTGTAGAGAACTAGTTCACTTTCACTTTCTTGTCCATCCCCACCTCCCTGCCACCCACCAGTTCACTGTCTTCTTGTCACCACACCAACCTGATCTGCTGAGCAGGATGCAACAAGCACTTTAGGAGGTTATCAGTACCAGAAGGAAATAAACTCTGTATCATTTCTGGGGCCCAACATCATGGTCAGATTTCTAGGGGTTAATTGGTCTATGCTGCTGCTGCTGCTAAGTCGCTTCAGTTGTGTCCGACTCTGTGCGATCCCATAGATGGCAGCCCACCAGGCTCCCCTGTTCCTGGGATTCTCCAGGCAAGAACACAGGAGTGGGTTGCCATTTCCTTCTCCAATGCATGAAAGTGAAAAGTGAAAGTGAAGTCACTCAGTTGTGTCCAACTCCTAGCAAACCCATGGACTGCAGCCCACCAGGCTCCTCCATCCATGGGATTTTCCAGGCAAGAGTACTGGAGTGGGGTGCTATTGCCTTCTCCGTAATTGGTCTATAGAAAGCCAGCAAAATCCCTTCAAAGAAAAACTGTCTGATATGGGAGAATGGCATTGAAACATATAAAATATCATATGTGAAATGAAAAAAAAAAAGAAAAACACACAAAAAAGAAAAACTGTCATACACGGCCTCACTTAGCACTGAAGAAGTCATAATACTTACTAGGCACTTTTGGATTCCGAAGGCAAAAGTCATATTTGAGTATTCTGTACTGATCCATTAAACAAGTAACTGTGAGTCTGAGAGTTATGGGGCTTAAAAGAAAACGACATGAAGTCTAACCACAGTGAAACATGTTTATCAGTTGGATTTTATGACCCCGCAAGTTCAAATGACACTTAAACTGTCCAGGGCCAGAAGGGCTCTGTACAGAGCCTTTCAGTTCGGTTCAGTCACTCAGTCGTGTCCGACTCTTTGCGACCCCATGAATCGCAGCATGCCAGGCCTCCCTGTCCATCACCAACTCCCAGAGTTCACTCAGACTCATATCTACCGAGTCGGTGATGCCATCCAGCCATCTCATCCTCTGTCGTCCCCTTCTCCTGCCCCCAATCACTCCCAGCATCAGAGTCTTTTCCAGTGAGTCAAATCTTCGCACAGAGCCTTTAGCCAAGCCAAATAGGAGAATCACACTGCTGACCCCCAAGCGATAAAAGTAAAACTGTATCCTGGTTTTATCCTTGTTACTGGGCCTAGAAAAAGACTGAGTATCTGACCGGACAGCATCCAGAGATCTTGAAACATGTCATGGATTGTTTTTTTCAACTGATCTACCCAGTTTTAGTTCAGTCATGCAAAGCAGTCATTCAAAACCAAGTGGAAATGGTACAAAAATGTCAAACTAAAGCAAGTCTACAAATGCCCAAGTAAGCTGAATGAGCACATGGTTTAAATGTGTACATAGCAGCACACCCTGCTGTATTGCCCCTGCTGCCTTAACCCACACAACAGACAAGAAAAAGCATCCACCGGATTTATAGATGATATTAAGAAGATACCACAAGATATTACAATAAACTGGTTTATGTTCATACAACAAATATTATTCAACAGTGAAACAAATGAATAGTAACTGCATGTATCAAATAGAATCATCAAGAAAATGTAATTCCATGAAATACTTTATGTAAAACAGTATATTCAGTATGGGAGAAGGAAATGGCAACCCACTCCAGTTTTCTTGCCTGGAGAATCCTGTAGACAGAGGAGCCTGGAGGGCTGCTGTCCATGGAGTCTCACAGAGTCGGACACAACTGGAGCAACTTAGCGTGCGTGCATGCATTGGAGAAGGACGTGGCAACCCATTCCAGCATTCTTGCCTGGGGAATCCCAGGGAAAGAGGAGCCTGGTGGGCTGCCATCTAAGGGGTTGCACAGTCAGACATGACTGAAGCAACTTAGCAGCAGCAGTGGCATATTCAGTTTGCATGAATGCTAAGTCGCTTCAGTCATGTCCTAATCTTTGCAACCCCATAGACTTTAGCCTGCCAGGCTCCTCTGTCCCTGGGATTCTCCAGGCAAGAATACTGGACTGAGTTGCTGTGCCCTCCTCCAGGGGATGTTTCTAACCCAGCGATCGAACCCATGTCTCCTACATTGGCAGGTGGGTTCTTTACCACTAGCACCACCTGGGAAGCCTCATACTTAATATAACTCCATTCATAAAAAGATCTAAGACCAGAAAGCTAAAAATTAAAACATTTGGAGATGCATGATAGAAAAGCAAAGACTGATTAAATCAAAGTGAAGGATATATATGCCTTTGTGTATTTGGGCTGAGAAGCAGCAATAATTCTGTTAGAGAAACACGGAGGCCTTCAAAGGAATTGGTAATGTTATATACCCTAAGCTTGTGAAGGATATATGAGTATTAATCTTATAGTCATTCTTTTTGCTAGTGGCTCTCAATCCAGGCTGTACTTTGGAATCATCTGAAGAGCTTTAAAAACCAAGAACAAGACACAAAACTTGATGCCCTGGCACTGATTGATTTATCCTGAGATGTTTGGGTTCAAATGTTTTCCAAGTGATTCTAACTTGTAATTAGATTTGAGGAACATTGTTTTACACTCTTAATATACTCTTTTGTATTTTTATACATTTGTTTTGCTTTAGAGACCAAAGACACCAGAAACGAAGCAATCCTCAACTTAGAGTTGTTGTGATATATTGACCCATTTTGCTTCTTGCTCCATGGCAGCCAGGTCACATGGGAGACTATTGGCCTTTAAGGACAAGCCACATAAACGTTCTCATGAGGCAATAACTGCTCCCACCCTAACTCAGTCAACCCCATGTGCTCCTTCTCTTTAGTCACCACCTCATCTGCCACTGAATTTTACCCTAACCGAGCACACTTTAGGCATCTGAAACACAGGCATTTTCCTTTGTGCTATTTATCCTCTAATTCTGATGTTTCTCTTTCTCTCTTATTATTTCACTTTTTCCTGCCCTTATGCCTTCAGGCCCTGTGATTTTGGCTTTCTTCCCTTCCTGACAATCCCATTTAGTGCTTTTCTTACCACTACTTTTTCATCATGGGAATGTCTAAACACTGACTTGGGTCTCTTTCTAAATAAAAGAGATTATTTTATAAAGAAAAGAAGAATTAAAATGCATTAACTAAGGACCTATCTTTTAAATTGGTAAAAGAAAAAAATAATTTAACAAGGATATTAACTCTGACAGCACTGCTTCAGGTTTTCCTCTATTTTTATAAGTTCCTAAAAATTATACAGGAGTGGATTCAAGTTCTTAAATGTCACTTCTTCAGTGTAGTGCTTTAATATCACAAAGAAACAGTATATTTAAATATCCCTGAATCCAAATCAAAGATATCAAATGTGTAAAAATGAAAGGATGATCATTTAGGATGAAACTCAAGAAGCTGAGCCCAATAAAATCTATACTAGCTCTATTTTTATCATATAAACAAAGTATGAACATTCAAGCTAATAATACAATGGGGAAATTTAAGGCATGAAATGTTTCAAATTCCCATTACTGAACATAAGATTAAGGTATGCCGAGAATAATTGCATTTTTTCACCAGGACTTCCAAAAACTATACTGGGATATCTCAAACGTGTTTGTTATGCAAATTATTGCAAATGAAATATTTCTCTAACACCTTTGAAGGGTCACTTTGTCATCCTAAATATTTAATAAAAATAGAAATAGAATAATTCCTTAAATAGCTCTAATTTTTCAGATATTTTATTTTCAGACTGCAAGCATCTTGAAAAGAAGGAAATATACAAGGTTTATTCAAATGTTTATGACATTATTCCATCATATTTTCTCAAAATATTTGATAGAAACAAACCTTAGAGATCATAGTTTTCCAAACATAGTAGCCCCAAAAGACAGATACCAGTTGCCAAGAAACTAGAATAATTGTGTAAAAGTAGATAACCTTTGAGATAAGACTGATTCATTTAAGTATATTTCAAAAGATTTCTAGCTTCCAGATAGGAAACTTGTATAGGTAAAAATAGTCCTTTTAGAAAAGAAACCAAGATTAGGCAATTAACATTTTAATCCACTTAACAGTTCAAATTCCCTTCATTTCAAAGTTACACAGGCAACACAAAGATAATTGGTGGAATAAAAAAGTGTTTATAAAAAAGAGAGATTATGGTGGCATATGTGTGTCTGAGTGTAGAGGACTCTGATAATTAAAGTGAAAAAGACAAGGCTATGTGAGCAGATGCTTATTCTATAAGGGTATTTTTTTTAAGAAGTTTTAATTTGAGGTCATTCTTTTTATAACTCAATAATTTAAAGTGGTGATAAGTATTATACCCTGGATTTTAAAAAAGATGATACATATATAAACATTACACTTGAATAAACAAAAATACCTATGCAATTACCTAGTAGTATCTGATCAATGCAAAGAAATAGAGGAAAACAACAGAGTGGGAAAGACTAGAGATCTCTTCAAGAAAATTAGAGATAACAAGGGAACATTTCACCCAAAGATGGGCTCAATAAAGGACAGAAATGGTATGGACCTAACAGAAGCAGAAGATATTAAGACAAGGTGGCAAGAATACACAGAAGAACTGTACAAAAAAGATATTCAAGACCAAGATAATCACAATGGTGTGATCTCTCACCTAGAGCCAGACATCCTGGAATGTGAAGTCAAATGGGCTTTAGAAAGCATCACTACGANATCCTGGAATGTGAAGTCAAGTGGGCTTTAGAAAGCATCACTACGAACAAAGCTAGTGGAGGTGATGGAATTCCAGTTGAGCTATCTCAAATCCTAAAAGATGATGCTGTGAAAGTGCTGCACTCAACATGCCAGCAAGTTCAGAAAACTCAGCAGTGGCCACAGGACTGGAAAAGGTCAGTTTTCATTCCAATCCCTAAGAAAGGCAATGCCAAAGAATGTTCCAACTACTGCACAATTGCGCTCATCTCTCACACTAGTAAAGTAATGCTCAAAATTCCCCAAGCCAGGCTTCAGCAATACGTGAACCATGAACTTCCAGATGTTCAAGCTGGTTTTAGAAAAGGCAGAGGAAGCAGAGATCAAATTGCCAACATCCACTAGATCATGGAAAAAGCAAGAGAGTTCCAGAAAAACATCTATTTCTGCCTTATTGACTATGCCAAAGCCTTTGACTGTGTGGATCACAAGAAATTGTGGAAAATTCTGAGAGAGATAGGAATACCAGACCACCTGACCTGCCTCTTGAGAAACCTATATGCAGGTCAGGAAGAAACAGTTAGAACTGGACATGGAACAACAGACTGCTTCCAAATAGGGAAAGGAGTACGTCAAAGCTGTATATTGTCACCCTGCTTATTTAACTTATATGCAGAGTACATCATAAGAAACGCTGGGCTGGAAGAAAAACAAGCAGGAATCAAGATTGCCGGGAGAAATATCAATAAGCTCGGATATGCAGATGACACCACCCTTATGGCAGAAAGTGAAGAGGAACTAAAAAGCCTCTTGATGAAAGTGAAAGAGGAGAGAGAAAAAGTTCTCTTAAAGCTCAACATTCAGAAAACGAAGATCATGGCAT
>SJYQ01004098.1:57838-68596 GCA_006410935.1 Redunca redunca
ATGGACGTGAGTCCTAGCAAACTCCGGGAGTTGGTGATGGACAGGGAGGCCTGGTGTGCTGCGATTCATGGGGTCGCAAAGAGTTGGACATGACTGAGCGACTGAACTGAACTGAACTGATCTCTGACAAAGGAGCAAAGATAATACAATGGAATAAAGATTCACCTTCAACAAATGGTGCTAGAACAACAGGACATCCTCATGCAAAAAAGTAAATTAAGACACAGACTTTATATCCTTCACAAAAATTAACTGAAAAAAGGTTACTGACCTACCGTAAAACACAAAACTATAAGATCCCCAGAAGATAATATAGGAGGAAATCTAGATGACCTTGAGTATGCCAATGACTTTGAGATACAACACCAAAGGAATGATCAAAGGAAGAAATAAATGATAACCTGGACTTCATTACAGTTTAAAAAAATTTGCTCTGTAAAAGACAATTTCAAGAGAAAGAGCAAGTAGGCCACAGACTGGAAAAAATATGTTTGCCTAAGATATATCTGATAAATGGCTGTTATATAAGATATGTTATATAGGAATATTTATATTCTTTATCATATATATATATATATACACATATACATGATATGTAAAGAATTCCTAAAGTCAGGAATAAGAAAACAAATATCCTATCTAAAAAATGCCAAAGACTTGCAGACACCTCACCAAGAAGATATGTAGAGGCAAATAAGCATTTGAAAAGATATTCCACATCATATGTCATAAGGGAAATTAAAATTAAAGCAGTTAGATACCATTACACATGTATTAGAATGGCCAAATTCCAAAACACTGACAACATGAAAATCCGATGAGGATGTGGAGCAATGGGAAGTGAAATGTAAAATGAATGATACGGCCACTGTAGAAGAGGGTTTGGCACTTTCTTACAAAAGCTAAACATCTTACCATACAATCCAGCAATCAGGCATTTAACCAAATGAGTTGAAAACTATATCCACACAAACACTTGAACACTGTTATAGCAGCTCTGCTCATAACTGCTCAAACTTGGAAGGAACCAAGATGTCCTTTAGGAGGTGAATGGATAAAGAGACCACAGTATATCTGGACAATAGAATATTATTCAGCTCTAAAAAACAATGAGGTGTCCAGTCATGAAAAGACAGAGGAAACTTTACATGCATATTACTAAGTGAAAGAAGTGAATCTAAAAAGACTAGATGGTGTATAATTTCATTTATGTGACATCTGGAAAAGGTAAAACTATGTACACAGTAAAAAATGAACAAAAAGTGGTTCTAGGGGTTGTGGGAGAGGGAGGAATAAATAGTCAGAGCACAGATGGTTTCTAAGGCAGTGAGGCTACTTTTTCCTAGATGATACTGAAATGAACTTTAGGTGAGTACAAACAATATAGATTGTTCATAGACTATAATATATGTACCACTCTGGTTCAAGATGTCATTAGTGGGGGAGACTGTGCATATGCTGGGGCAGGGGTTATATGGGAACTTGCTTTAAAACTTCTCTAAAAAATAAAGTTTATTTTCTGATCCTCTTGATTTCAATCAACTAAATCATGGATTCTGTTGAATTTTGCCTCAATTCTATGCTGAATTCACTTTGCTAAAGCCCCTTCATGACTCTGCATGTACCTTTGGCTTAAATGCATGAACTGTGAACTTCCAGATGTTCAAGCTGGTTTTAGAAAAGGCAGAGGAACCAGAAATCAAACTGCCAACATCTGCTGGATCATCAAAAAAGCAAGAGAGTTCCAGAAAAACATCTATTTCTGCTTTATTGACTATGCCAAAGCCTTTGACTGTGTGGATCACAAGAAACTGTGGAAAATTCTGAAAAAGATAAGAATACCAGACCACCTGGCCTGCTTCTTGAGAGACCTGTATGCAGGTCAGGAAGCAACAGATAGAACTGGACATGGAACAACAGACTGGTCCCAAATAGGAAAAGGAGTACATTAAGGCTGTATATTGTCACCCTGCTTATTTAACTTCTATGCAGAGTACATCATGAGAAACGCTGGGCTGGAAGAAGCACAAGCTGGAATCAAGATTTCTGGGAGAAATATCAATAACCTCAGATATGCAGATTACACCATCCTTGAGCCTCTTGAGGAAATTGAAAGTTGGCTTAAAGCTCAACATTAAGAAAACTAAGATCATGGCATCCAGTCCCATCACTTTTTGGCAAATAGAAGGTAATAGTGGAAACAGTGTCAGACTTTATTTTGGGGGGCTCCAAAATCACTGCAGATGGTGATTGCAGCCATGAAATTAAAAGACGCTTACTCCTTGGAAGGAAAGTTATGACCAACATAGACAGCATATTAAAAATCAGAGACATTACTTTGTCAATAAAGTTCCATCTAGTAAAAGCTACAGTTTTTCTGGTAGTCATGTATAGATGTGAGAGTTGGACTATAAAGAAAGCAGAGCACTGAAGAATTGATGCCTTTAAAACTGTGGTGTTGGAGAAGACTCTTGAGAGTCCCTTGAACTGAAAGGAGATCCAACCAAGCCATCCTACAGGAGATCAGTCCTGGGTGTTCATTGGAAGGACTGATGTTGAAGCTGAAACTCCAATACTTTGGCCACCTGATGCAAAGAGCTAACTCATTTGAAAAGACCCTGATGCTGGGAAAGATTGAGGGCAGGAGAAGAAGGGGACGACAGAGGATGAGGTGGTTGGATGGCATCACCAACTCAAAGGACATGGGTTTGGGTGAACTCCGGGAGCTGGTGATGGACAGGGAGGCCTGACATGCTAGGTTCATGGGGTGGCAAAGAGTCAGACACTACTGAGCGACTGAACTGAACTGAACTGAACTGTACTTGGCTTAAAACTTCTTCACTATTACTGTTCGGGGAGACACTGCTTTGGGAAAGATCCCTGATGATCCCCTTACTTGCTGCCAAGTAAGGATAAATCCTTTCTTCTCGTGAACTTTGATTTACTAGTGTCTACTGGTTCAACACCCACCAAGAATTGAGCCCAGTTTTCAGGTAACAGCTAGGATAATGATGTCATATCACATAAGGTCAAGAAATGTTTAGAATGAATAAAATTCAAACATTATTCTACTTACTACAAACAGAATGGTGACCAATATAAACACTACTTTCAGAGAGCTTACAATTGAGAAGGTAAATAAAAAATAGGAAGTTACCCAAAAATAAATATGGCAAGCTATATGATAAAGGGAATATAGCATGCAATGTTTTCTTTGTTTGTTTACTTTGCCAATTTTTTTCTGGAGACAGAGATGTAACTAGTTTCATCATTCTATGAATTAACAGTAATGACTATTGCAGTTGACTCCCAAATGTTTGAAGGTCAGTGTCATTAAATCACTTGTTGCCTTTCTTATTTGAGATTGCTCGTACCTCCACACTCTATGATGATGTTGTATAAACAACACTCAAGCCACACAAAACTTACACTTAACTTGTCTCTCCATTGGTTATATCTAGGCAATAACGTTACTGGTGAGGTATTACAGAGGCCAGTTATTGGAACAAAGTTAAGTCTGGGGTTGTTTCCTACATGAAGTTTCACATTCATTCAGTTGCTATTATCATTTTCATATCTTCAATTTGATTGTAAACTTGTTCATCTCACTATGACTGATACATATATTAGTGGACTAATTAATATTTGGTGAAGAGTTGGACTGAAGCTGTATTGGTACCACCCTGTAAATACCTCTCACGGAAAGGTGAACTGGATTCACTTCTCTTCTGTTATTAAGCACTCCATCAATGAATAGTATACTGCCCAAGTAGCAGAATTTGGCAAGTGTTTAATCTTACACTGTTGTCATAATACTTTGGCTGTGTTCAGCATTGTGTTCTTCTAGCAAGTTTAAAATCAATAATAGGGAGGTTGCTTCTGGAATCTTCTCAGTCCTTAAACTGAAACCAACTGATCTGTAATAAGAAAAGTCACCTTTGTTTACTTAATTATTTACCTTTTAGGACACAATGTTTGACAGTGTCCATTTCACATGTATAGTGTCTATAAAATTTACAACCAACTTTTCAGATGGATAATAGTTTCTTGTAGAGCCATTCAATATTTTTCTTGCTTGCTTCTACAGAAAATCTCTACTCAAGGCTCAGGATATTTTTTTTTCTTTTTTCTTCCTCATGACACTGTTTAGAACCTGGAGGATGTTTGCAATGATAAGAGGATTCCAGTGAGGACTTGTCATAAGCAATTGCATGCAATTTTGTTGAGTATGAGGTTGTGGGTATGGATTTTGTTCTTGACATAATGTCTCTCTTAAATTACTGTGCTGTTCTGTGGCTGTTCTGACTGTTCAGGAATATCAAGCCCTGAAATATATTACACTCTTCTTTTTGATGTCTGGAGACAAACTATATACTTTCTAACTTATTCTTTCCCTTTCAGACTCATTTCCTGTCTCGTCATCTCTATTACTTCCTGACTCATCTCTCTGTTTCTTATTCTCTGCCTTAACTGTATATTCTTTCCCAAAAGAAGAGACATTTTCTAATAATAATATAAGTAATAATTACAATTTATCTTGCACCTGTTATTTTAACAGAAAGTATCTGATAATTAAGTACATGTGCATAGTTTCTTTGAAATTTTAAATACAGTTTGTATCTTTCTTTGTTTAGTTTTAGGAGTAACTGGCCTTTGAAAAATATTTGCATAACACTTTCCTAACTTAGAGTTAGTTTTTGTAACATCTGCTAGAACAGTGTTTATCAAACTATAACACACATTGAATTACCTGGGGATCTTGTTGAAATAGATTCTGATTCTGTAGGCTTGAGGAGGGCCTGAGATACTGGATTTATAACAAGCTTCTGGGGGATGCCTTGGAAAAGAAAGTGGCAGCCCACTCCAGTATCCTTGCCTGGAGAATCCCAGGGATGGGGGAGGCTGATGGGCTGCCGTCTATGGGGTTGCACAGAGTCGGACTCAACTGAAGTGACTTAGCAGCAGCAGCAGCGGCTGGGGGATGCCAGTGCTATAGTATGCCCTGCTCTTTCAATGGCAGAGTGCTAGATAGTAAAAGCTACAAAAAAGCAAAGACCTTCACATCCTTGCTCATCACTGCATCTGTTTTATCTACTGTAGTATCTGTTACACACTTGGTTACAAATAAAAATTTATTAAGATAATAATTAGCTCCTGAATCATCCACACAGCACTGGGACAGAGTAATGGCAGACACTATGCTCCCACCTTACAGAAGTTCCAGAAAGTACAGTGATTTGCCTAGGACTTCCCTCATGATCCAGTGGTTAAGAATCTGCTTCCCAGTGGGGGTTTCACCCCTGGTCGGAGAACTAAGATCCCACATGCCTCAGGGAAACTAAGCCCATGTGCTGCAATGAAGACCCAGTGCTGCCAAAAAAAAATTCATTCATTAGAAAAAGAAGTACAGTGATTTCCATGTAGATCACAGAGTAGCAGAAACATAGCTTAATCTGATTGTCTAGTTCCTATTAACAACGGACAGAAACTGCTCAGCTTTCCAGTGTCTGCTCACTTATTTTTCCTTAGAAGATGTCAGAGGTTTTCAGAGATTTTAGTAACTCCAAATTTGACTTCCATGAGTAGCAGATGACTTTCTGCAGAAGGAAGCAAATTTATCTTTGGAGTGCTTTTATCTCCACTTACATGGCCATGTATAAGAGCCCTTGTAAAACTCTGGGTGAATTTTCCCAGAGACCAATTGGGCCCATCTCTCTTTAAATGGTAAAATTTGGGAATATCATTTAGGAGGGAGGAAGATTTAGGATTCTAGTTAAAAAAATAAGAATTATTTTTGCATCACCAAATCACTCCACCTAAAAAATTCACAAAGTAGAAAAATTCAAGGATATAATCACCTTGTTAAAACTGGAATTGCAAAAACAATGTAATATGGAAAGAACATGAAGCTCTCCTGTCAAGGTTGTGATTTAGAGCCTTCTATTAGTAGCTTCTGAAGTAGTGGGAGTAAATTATTTTCAAATGTTGGAAACCACTTAACTGCAATGAAATATAGTTGAATAACAATTAGTAATTCTACTTCAAAGCATAGTAATGGATGGAAAATAAACTTTCCAAAGAAGCACATTAATTGTGCAATTCTTTAAAAAAACTACTTTGTCAGTTTGCTTTTGATTCAAGGTGTTCTAAACCATATTTTAGCAGGAATTCTGACAGCTGGGGAAAATCCACCTGCTGAGTTACTACCTTTTAATTACTCAAATAAAGAACAAAGTAGAAAGCAAGAAAACTTAAATAGAAAAAGCAAATTTAAAGTTAAAAGAGAGATTACTCAGGTATTCTAAGGTTAACTTAGCTAGCCCATGAACGAGAGAAGAAAACCATATTTATTATTTCCCTACACTGTCTAAGGAGAACAGATCTTAGAGAAACTCATTTGCCCTTAGAGTGGCAAGCAAAGATAATTTTGAAGGATGCAAGGGAAACAGGAGACAAGAAGAAAATTAAACTATAGCTAAACTGTTCCAATGAAGAAAAGGAAGTGTGAATTTTATGAGAGGAAGGGAGGGGCAGCTTGAAGATTGGAGTTGTGGGAACAGACGTGACAGCTGCCAAGGACACAGAGCAGAGGTAATCCAAATGCTGAGGGGTTTTTCTGGCTGTGCCATGCACCTGATGGGATCTTAGTTTCCTAACAAGGGACTGAATCCCAGCCCACAGCAGTGACAGCACTGACTTTAACCACTGGAGCACCAGGGAAGTCCCAAGATGGAATTTTAAGGAAGGCTTATAAGGTGATAGATTTATAAGCCCCCGTATCTCTCCAATCTAGGGTTTCTCAGCCTGAGCATATTGCCATTTGGGGACGAGGCAGCTCCTCATGGTGGGGACACTCCTATGCACTCTACTCAGTTGAGCAGCAGCGTTCTTCCTCTAATTGTGACAACCAACAGGTCTCCAGACATTGCTAAATGTCTCCTCGGGCAAAATCACCCTCCACTGAGAACTTTTTGATAAAGGTCCACAGGGGTTATCTGTGCTTTCGGGATTTGGCAGGTATACGTGGGCCATGTTTTGTTACATCGCTGTCCTCCTTTGTTTGTTTCCCAGGATATGCAAGTTGGTCTCAGTGCAGCCCAGCACAACAGCAGAGGTTTCCAAGTGGGTCCAGTTACATTCAGAGTAACCCTTAAGTGTTTCTGTCTAGAATATTTGCCCTAAAATTCAAGTACAACTGCAACTCCATTTGAATTATCACCTTAGAATGGAGGAAACATTGCATGCTTATAATGACTGTGACAGCCAGGTCAACGGCTATCAAACTGACAAGAGGTATGGTGACAGATCACATCAAATGCAGAATAAGAGGGTGGGGATCCCCCCTTAATTAAGCTTTCAGTTTTTCACAGATTAGAGAGTTAAGGAAGCATTCAAGACTGGCCTTTCCGTTGAAAACACAGATGGACACAATGCTGTAAACCCTAACTCTAATAAAATAATCCATGTGCAATTCTAGACTGAAAATTTTAGATTAACCCAACCTTTTCCTACATGATATGTCTTAATAAATTACATTATTTCCTGGAAAAAAGAAAATCAAAGAAAGATCAGGTATCAGCAGATGTGTGCCGGCAAATGTGTCAACAAAAAAAGAGCACTCACTTGCAACACATTTGCCAATTTCTGTGGTATGGCTACTCCCACTGTGGCCAGCTTCATCACTGATACCGTCACTAGCATGACATCACTGAAGGCAGGGCTAGAAATTGGCTCTCTTGAGTCAATAGGTGCAGGGGTTACCACACTACTAGATTTGAGGCAGCAATGTTTGAGCTGCTTCAGAGGCTTGCTATGCTTCACTTGCTCAAACATGACCTCTGAAAGAGAAATGTCTGGAGGCTGTGGGGTATGTTACTAAGTAGGTTTTGAAAACACTGATCCACTAGCCACCTTGCCATTTGAAAATATTCCCTTTTGGTGTCTCTTATCTTTCATTTTGTAGAATAAGTTGTGAGTGTGTGCATGCCCAGTAGTGTCTGACTCTGCAACTCCTATGGATTGTAGCCCGCCAGACTCCTCTGTCCATTGAATTCTCCAGGCAAGAATACTGGAGTGGGTTGCCATTTCCTCCTCCAGGGGATCTTCCCAACCTAGGGATCAACTCTGGGGACATTACTTGGTGCAGATTAACTAGAAACACTGGAGCATAAGGAAAAAAATTATTTGAAGCATGTAACATATTTACAGTTAGTATGTTATATGCCTAAAACACTGAAATCTGAAAATACATGCATATGTGAGATGTTGTCTATGGAGTCATGATTAGCACATGCCTGAGTACTATATTGTATATAAAGCCTCACAGGTGCACAGGTAACAGATGACCTAGGAGTTTAGAGGACTCCAGTACTATAACTATATGAGAACTCAGTGTCTCAAAGCTCTGTGTGTATAGAACAACATTGCACTTCATTCTAAAGAGCTTAAGAAAATATGGAGAGATGTGTGAAGTCTTATATTTATAACCATATGTAAACATATGAAAGAGACTTTTCCCTGAACATTTATAAAGAATGAAAAGATTCTGGTTGCAAAATTTGAAGAGTATGTGGAGGGCAGTTTAAAGAACTAGAAATGACTGGAACAAGGAAGAATCAACAATGCATCAACACATTGGCCCAGAGACTGAAAAAACTCACAGATCAGTGAAACCGAGTGAGAATGAACAGGGAAAAAGTGGAAGGTGGTCACCCTGGGGAATAAGAAAGCTATGTGACACGCTTGTGCAGTGAGTTGGTGTGAGCCTTCCTGGAGGCCTGAGGTGGGCCTCTTGACCACCGAAGCCCCTGGGCAGAAAGGCTAATTTCCAACCCCAAAGGCTCCTCAGAGCCAGGCAGGGCCCTGGAATCTGCATTACATGTGGTGAAGTATGATGCAAGCAAGACCACCATGATCACCCAGGCACTGCTCACTGAGAACTAGACTGCAAAGCTGGAGGGGCAAATCTGAGAAGGAACCCAATATTGCTTAACTCTTGGGAGAGGGAAATCCTCCCAGATTTCAGTGTCAAAAAGTAACTCTGAAAAAACACTTTCTGATCTCTGTTAAAGACATAGGTGGAGCTAAGAGCTACAGTGGGCAATTATTACACTCAGATCCATTGACGTCTAATACCAATGGATTTGCCTGAGTCCCTGGTCAGCTTATGCCATATATTAACTTCTCCAGAGGTTTCAATGATAAAAGGTGGCAGAGGGTGTTAGAATACATAGTACACTCAGTGTAAAGAAGATTAAGAAGTTGTTTGGGTTTGTCTGTTTTCATTGTTGTTTTTACTAATGAGAATATGATGGAAATAAATATTTTACGGTGTGTTTAAAATAAGAAATACATATTATTGCAACCTAGTACATACATACACAGAACTGTAGAAAAAGCCTTGCAAAATAAAACCTACCTGTTTTCTGATCTACTATATTAGAATGAAAAATGACTGATCTTACCCATTACCTTGATTTGAGGATTCATTAATGGATAAATACCTACATTTTGGAAACTATGTTTACAAAACCTCCTATTTCAAGGTGAATTAATCCTATGGGTAAATTTTTCTACATAATAAAAGATTAGAGACACACAAAGAGAAAGATTTTGAAAGGGCAGAGAGACTGGTGATCAACACTAGAAAGAGGCAGGAAAAACTGATTAGAAAGAAAAGGGAGTGATGTAATATCTACCAGAATCAGAGGCATTTTGAGGAAAAAAGTGATATGATTAAAATGGACTTAAAAGAAAGTTTTACCATATTAGTAGAACTTTAAAGCCATACTTCTTCTGGAGGATAATATGAAACATTGTGTGTTATTAATATGGATTAAAATTCTACATTATTCTCTGCTGGCTTTAAAAGAGGTATATTAGTACCATAAAATCAATTTTTAGGTCCATCATCAGCATTTAAAAAAAGAATAGAAAATACCAGTCAGCACGGCATGTAATATTATTTTGTAAACATATTGTTTTTAGTTATATGTGCACATACACATTATGTGTTTGTATGTGTACTTCATTACAATGTAAAACAATTTTTTTACTGAGGGTTGGAGTCAAAACAGTTTAAAAGTCACTGCCCTCGAATATGCTTGAACATGTATCCTAAGAAACTCAAACCTTGAAAGCAACATTATTTATAACTTTAAAAAGTGGCAACTCTGCACATCCTTAGGCAGGGAAATGGATAAATAGACTGTGGTATTTTTATATCATGGAATACTAGAAGCAACATAAATGAATACACTACCACTTTACAAAAGAGCACCGATATATCTCAAAAAACATGTCAAATGAAAAAAACTCTTCACAGAAGAGCATACATAGACTTACTCCACTTATATTAAGGTGCTAAAATAATAATGGAACAGACTGGTTCCAAATAGGAAAAGGAGTACGTCAAGGCTGTATATTGTCACCCTGCTTATTTAACTTCTATGCAGAGTACATCATGAGAAATGCTGGGCTGGAGGAAGCACAAGTTGGAATCAAGATTGCTGGGAGAAATATCAGTAACCTCAGATATGCAAATGACACCACCCTTATGGCAGAAAGTGAAGAGGAACTCAAAAGCCTCTTGATGAAAGTGAAAGAGAATAGTGAAAAAGCTGGCTTAAAGCTCAACATTCAGAAAACGAAGATTATGGCATCTGGTCCCATCACTTCATGGGAAATAGATGGGGAAACAGTGGAAACAGTGTCAGACTTTATTTTTTTGGGCTCCAAAATTACTGCAGATGGTGACTG
>SJYQ01004098.1:70266-111091 GCA_006410935.1 Redunca redunca
CAGTCATTAAGCACATTACTAATTAAAACTCTTCTGCAACTTGCTGTATGAATAAGTACTTAAACAGAATTGGACTTAGCTCAATTAAGAATTTGTCTTTTATGGTTTTTCATAGATGCATTGTTTCAAAAAATGAAGAGTGTGATGCTACTATAAATTGCAAATTATTATTTTAATCATGTCAATCTTTGCATAATTGGTAACTGTGAGACACATCATGGATACATCTAATCTAAAAACATAAATATCAAATACCGTTGTTGCCATTTCCTTGATATTTTCAGGTTGCAAAGCAGAAAAACTCATAATTATTGGACTGATATTTTTCAAGTAATATTTAATGATCTATACAATAAGGACTGTGCTGGAGGCTAAGTGTATAAAACTGACAAATTTCTTGCCCAAATGAAGATCTTTCTAGTGGGCAAGTTAAACAATAAACAAGGAAATAAAATTATAATCAAATTAATGCTATTATAAGTATGGTGAAAAATAAAAGCAGGTGGTAATAAAACAGAAAACGAAGTAAGGATGTGCAATCTATTTAGATGGTAATAGAAATTATCTCTGAGGTGAAGATCTCTGCATTGAAAGCTGAAGAATGAGAGCTTGACTCAGAGTGGCTGAGCTTTCTGGTCAAGGGGTAAAAAAGCCATGAGATCAGAGAAACAGAGAGGGGCAGATGATGTCAATTCTTGGATTTCATTTGAGATACAATAGGAAGTCAAAGGAGGCTCCAAGAATGAAAGTGCCATGTTTGAATTTGTATTTTTAATACATTGTTATGACTGCTTTTTGAGAATAAGTTGGAATGGGATGGGAATGGAAGTAAGGAGAGCAATAAGGAGGTTCTTAGAGCAGTCCAGATGAAGTATGATGGTGGCATGGACCAGAGTGCTAGCCTTGGGAATTCAAAGTTCTGAGCATAAGTTGGTCAGGGTCTGCTGATGGGTTAGATGCAGAGATACTGAGGAAAAGTAGAAATCAGACAAGATGTTTAGATTTCTGACTTGAGCAAGCAGGTGAACAGTGATGTCATTTTACAAAAATTACAACATGTGTATTTTGAGAACAGAGAGTGGGCTCAATTGTTCAGTCTGAGACGTGTGAAGTCTAAAGTGCTAAAGACAGACAAGTAACGATACTGCATAGGAGGTTAGACATACTAAGAAGAGAAGTTTGAGATGCAGACATTATCGCAGGATCACTTATCCGATTTATTCCAATAACTGCTGACATTTCCTACCATGCAATAATGTGAACTCCAGAGGACTGATACATTTCTTTTTCATAGTTGTTCACCAAATTTCTGGTTCTCATCACTTAAATCCCAGGCTTGAATATGTACATTTTTAATTGTACAATATAAGAATTGTGCCATATAAGGGCTTCCCTTGTAGCTCAATTGGTAAAGAATCAGCCTGCAGTGTAAGAGACCTAGGTTCGATTCCCGGGTTGGGAAGATTCCCTGGAGAAGGAAATGGCAACCCACTTCAGTATTCTTGCCTGGAGAATCCCATGGACAGAGGAGCCTGGTAGGTTCCCAGTCCATGGGGTCACAAGAATCGGACACAACTTAGTGACTAAACCATTACCGTTACATATAAGAATTAAAAACATTAACAATGTTTAGCCTTTTTTACATGCTGCCTACCAGCTGTGTCAACTCCTAAAGTTGAGATTAAGATCTGGAAAACATTTTAAGAATCACCTAATAAAACCCCTCCTTTCATAGGTCAAAAAGCTGGTGCTCAGACAGAGTGACTCAAGATTATATTTGTAGCAGAGTTAGAAGTGGAACCCAAGTTTTCTTATTCCACAACTGGTGATCATTCTACTGCTTTTCTGATCAAACTCATATAAAACCAGTTTCCATGGCATAGAGATAACTAAAAGCTTCACAGAAGATCACAAAAACTGCTTAAATTATAGACTTGCCTATGAAATAAATTTGCCTCAAAAATAACAAAATGTGGAATACTAACACTACTTTTTAATTTACTTGCTCAAAGAACTTCATAAATTAAAGAGAAAAACACCCACACATACACATTAAATGACTAAACGTTCTTTGGTTTCCAAGGAATTCTCTCATCAGGCCTTAGAGTAGAGACATTTACGATGGAAGATGAAGTCACTTTTAAAAAGAAAACATTGGTTCTTTTGAATCTATGGAAAAGCAAATGAGTGTCAATATGCTGCTGACTCAATCAGACCACAGTAACCATATGAGAATATCCCACAGTGTTCCCTGACTTCTGAATACCTATGACATTTTCCTATATTAAGATGATGCCCAAACGACAACAACAAAAATTTGCACAACACAAACATGGCCACACTTAAGAGGCACACCACAGGGTCCTGCATTTCCAGCCCAGGGTTGATGAAACCTGTGCCACAGACTATGCAAATTTTTCATGAAAAGTGGAAACTCTTGGTTCTCATGCTGTCATTCATAGAGAGCTTTAAATAAAACACCCAACATTTCTTTCAGGGCTTAAAAACACAATAAATTTGGAAGTCCATGAAAGCTTATGACATGCTTAGAGATGCTAAGCCTTCAAGAATTGCCTTCATATAGGGTTCTTTCGAATTTGCTGGATATAGTTTAAGAAAACACTGGCTCCTTGAAAGTGACCTATGCCTTATATTGACTGCAAATACATGTGTGGCACATCTGGAAGGAGGGCCTGTCTGTAGGAAGAAGTGAGGAGACTCTTGTAAAAAAATTAATCCAAAGGGAGCAGAGCATAGATACACGAGCATGGTCCAAGGACATTAGCACCACTGTGAATTCAAAATTTCCAACCTCAACTTGGAACTAAAAAGTGACAGAAACTCTCTGTTGTTTCCTGATTCAGAATCCATTCCAACCCTCCACAACAGCCATTGCAAACTCTGCTCTCCTAAAGCCTCTAAATCCTACCCACTCCTTTTGCAAATGCTTTCACTTCCTGCCTCAGAGAGACAATAGAGGCAATCAGGTGTGAAAACCCTCAGCTCAACAATACCCAAATCAGTAAACCTTTTCACACCACAGCCGTTTTTTTTTTTATGCTTTACACCTATTTCAGGATAAATGACATTTTTTTTTCCTATTCATTTATCAATTAACTAAAGAATAAATCATTATAGAATGCTTTGAATTTCATCTTCTTTGGAGGGAACTCACCCATTGTTTATCTTCTCTCTCTTTTTTTTTAAAACATCTTCCACCTCCCCCCCTCTTTACTGAATCTTTCCTTCCTGGCAGCATTTAAACACATTAATTTGCCTCATCTTAAAGAAACAAATGTACAAAACAGAACAATTATTCCTTTTGCCCTAGCTTCCTACTCCCCTAGTTCTTACCCATGGTTGTCCTTTCCTTCCCAGACAAAAGACTCCAACAAGGTGTCTCTACCTCTCATTTATCTCCATTTCCATTCCTCCATTTAGTTCTCAACTTACTCTAAATGGCTTTCAGCCCAACCGTTCTTCCGAACGTGCTCACTGTTATACAACCAATGACTTCTACAGAGCAAAATCCAACAGATACTTCTCATCCCTTCTCTTGCTTGAAGTATCATCAGCATTCAAAATTGTTGGCTGCCACCCTTTTTCTGCCAATAATTTGCTTCCTTAGCTTCTCTGATTGCATATTCTGTTCTCACCTGTTTTTTCACTGTATTTCTACGACCTCTTCCTCTCAGCCTCCAAAGACAACACCACATTTTAACGCCCCTCAGGGCTCAGTCTTAGGTCATTTTTGTTTTTCTTCTGTATACTCCATCAATTCCACCTACTCTTACAAACTGAATGGCCTCCCAAGTATATGCTGATGACTCTTAAAGTTCATCTCCATCTCAGAATTCCCTATTGACTATCAGACCCATTTCCTACACATCCCCAACATCTCTAGTTGAAGAAAGCAATTCACATTCATTTTGCAAACAATGTATTTATTACCTCCACCCATTCCCAGAGCTGTCAGTACAATACTCGCTCTTCTCTTCAGTAAACAGAAGCACAAGTGACCAAGTAACTGTAGTAACACCAAGTAACTCTAGCCAGAAAACTGAAAGTCACTTGACTCCTTTTTACCCACAACATCCTCATAGCCAAACTCGTATCCTAAAAATTCTACTTTCTAATAGATCTGGAATCTATCTTTCCCCCTAATCAAAGTTTCAACTGTGGTTCAACTCCTCTATTGTACTAACTTCTTAACTGGTCTACTCTTGCGATTGCATTCTTAAAATTGTAGCCAGACTGAGCTTATAAAATACAATTTCTACTACATATATCCCTGCTTAGAAGTTTCAATGCTTTTTACATTTTCACTGCATATATTTGCTTCCATAAATAATATTGCTTTATTTATGTATTTAAATACTTTATTCATGAACCATATATTCCTTTGGAACCAGCCTTTTTAACTAAACATCTTATTTTTTAATGTTATCACCACAATTCATAAGCTCCAAGGCATTTCTTTTCAACTGATGAATCGGGTTCCATTGTATGATTAACCCAGGGTTTCTTTATTCATCCCTCTATTGAGAATGGTTATGTTAGTCCCACTTTTTCACTGCAATGAGTAATAAGTTTCTTGAAAATGTCTCTTGTTCCTATATGTAAGATCTCTTCAAAATACATACCTATAAGACAACTTCCAAAGTTATGATGACTGTACTTTTGAGCTTCATTAGAGACGGCCTCAGTACACAGGACTGACACACTCCAACTTCAAGATAGTGGTTATCTGGAGAGAAAGGGATGGAGCAGGACTAGTGTTTGGGATTTAACTGAAGTGAAACATTTATTTCTTCAAAACCTGTGAAGCAAATGCAAATATTAGGTTTGATGATGACTAGAGAAGTACCTAATGTATTCCTTTC
The DNA here is from genome assembly GCA_006410935.1 of Redunca redunca. Taxonomy (NCBI): domain Eukaryota; kingdom Metazoa; phylum Chordata; class Mammalia; order Artiodactyla; family Bovidae; genus Redunca; species Redunca redunca. The sequence continues at coordinate 75,150 of SJYQ01004098.1, forward strand.
ACACTATTTTGTACTTTCAGACTATTTCATAATTTACATATGTTAAACCAAGCTTTCAGTGTTTTTCATTATCTAAGAATAAAATGAAAGTCTTTTATTGTGACTTACAAGGCCCCCTTCATCTGGTTTTCATTGGTCTCTCCAGCTTCACAGAAGAAAGCACAATGCTCTCATCTAACCAAAGATGGGGTTTGATCTCAGGAATGCAGCGTCTTAACAGACGTTCCTGATCCTAACTCACGGAGTTGACTGGATTCCCACATTGTAGCTAATCATTTTACTTATTTAGTTAATTATTCCACTGCCAGAATATCATTTTCAAACATGGCTTGAGGTGCCACTGCTTTTCCTCCAATTTTTCCTGCAGTCACCTACTTATTTAATTACTTCTCAGCTCTCAGGTCTCAGCCTAAATGGCATTTCCTCAAGAATCCTTCTCTGACCTTCTGAGGTTTTTTAAATTTTCCCTCATCATTCCTTTTTATAACACTCTTTCCTTCCCATTTTGCAATATCCCTTACATTTGTAAACATTTCTACAATGTCTTTAAACAATTTATTGATTTATTGATTGACTGATTGATTTACCATCTTGAATCTATTACTCTCATTAGACTCTAAGCCCCTTTAGGAAAGAAACTGTGTCTGTCTTATCCAAAACTCTATTTCCAGCACCCAGCATAATGCCTAGCACAAATGTGTTTAACCAATAGTCACTGGAGAATGAAAGTGTCAGAGAAACAATGCTGGGCAGAGTATGCTGGATCCTCCAGATCAGTTCCCAAATTCCAATAGAACTATAGAGATCTAGGGCAAGACCTATGAAATAAAATAAAAAATGAAAATCACATTGTACAGATTTATGAGATACTAAGACAAAGCAGCAAGACCTTGAGCACCGTATATGTATAGGTGACTCGGGTTGATGTTAACTTTCCACATCTGATGTGATAGTTGGTGTGGGGTGGATCAAGAATGGGACACACAATTGTCTGAGGCACAGGCAAGGTTAGCCAGATATGGAATTGTTAGGTAGTTAGAACAGGAAAATGGAGTCCAAAATGGTGGGAAGGAAAAAGCCCGTGAAAATAGACCAAAGGAAGGTCTGAGGACCACAGTGAGGACCTCAGGTAGAACAAACAGCCCTCCTGGCTAGCCCAATTTACATAGGGCAGGCCCAGAGGAGGAGAAGAATGTATAAAAGGAGGAGCCAAAAGTGGGCCGGGAGCCTCTCTTCTCTTTGTGCCTTTTGGGTCACCATGCCCTCACACCTCGAGGATGTATCTTCCTTTCCTTTCTAAATGAAACTGAGCTGTAACACAGAGCTGTAATACTGGTCCATCCAAGGGCTATAACACTGGTCCCTCGCTTCACATTTTTGTTGTGAGGAGACAAAATTGAACAAATTACAAACTCCCCAGATAGAATCAAACACTAGGCTTCTGAGGGACAGGAGACATCATTGAGAGAATCAGAGAAGTGACCAGAATGGCAGAATGGCATGTCTTAATTTGAAGCTCTGCATTTACAAGCTCTTGTGAGAAGGTATCAATTTATCACAGAGTGGGTAGAGATAGAATTATAGAAATAAAAAAATTGTTACTCTTCAGTCAGTTCAGTTCAATTGCAGAGTCGTTATCTGACTCTTTGCAACCCCATGGACTGCAGCATGCCAGGCCTCCCTGTCCATCACCAACTCCCGGAGTTTACTCAAACTCATGTCCATTGGGTCGGTGATGCCATCCAGCCATCTCATCCTCTGTTGTTCCCTTCTTCTCCCACCTTCAATCTTTCCCAGCATCAGGGTCTTTGCAAATGAGTCAGTTCTTTGTATCAGGTGGTGAAAGTACTGGAGTTTCAACATCAGCATCAGTCCTTCCAATGAATATTCAGGACTGATCTCCTTTAGGATGGACTGGTTGGATCTCTTGCAGTCCAAGGGACTCTCAAGAGTCTTCTCCAACACCACAGTTGAAAAGCATCAATTACTTGGTGCTCAGCTTTCTTTATAGCCCAACTCTCATGTACATACATGACTACTGGAAAAACCATAGCTTTGACTAGATGGACCTTTCTTGGCAAAGTAATGTCTCTGCTTTTTAATATACAGTCTAGATTGGTCATAACTTTTCTTCCAAGGAGTAAGCATCTTTTAATTTCATGGTTGCAGTCACCATCTGCAGTGATTTAGGAGCCCAAAATAGTGAAGTCTATCACTGTTTCCATTGTTTATCCATCTATTTGCCATGAAGTGATGGGACCAGATGCTATGATCTTCATTTTCTGAATGTTGAGCTTTAAGCTAACTTTTTCTCTCTCCTCTTTCACTTTCATCAAGAGGCTCTTTAGTTCTTCTTCACTTTCTGCCATAAGGGTCGTGTCATCTGTATATGTGAGGTTATTGATACTTCTGGAAATCTTGATTCCAGCTTATGCTCCATCCAGCCCAGCATTTCTCATGATGTACTCTGCATATAAGTTAAATAAGCAGGGTGACAATATACAGGCTTGACATACTCCTTTCCTGATTTGGAACCAGTCTGTTGTTCCATGTCTAGTTCTAACTGTTGCTTCCTGACCTGCATACAGATTTCTCAAGAGGAATATTTCTCATTTAAAATATAGAAATAAAAAGTGTGCTACATCCTTAAATAAGGGCAGACTGAAGGCAAAGAGAGTTCATGTTTGCAATCTATGGCTTTCAATAAAAACATCCACTTTCAACATTGCACCTGATCAGTTGCTGCAAATTGTTTACATCCTAAGAAAATAGTTATGCTATGTATACACACAGGGATGAATAATGCATCCAGAAATATCTTTCCCCTCAAAAAATTATTTTTTAAAAATGAGTTATTTTGTCTACCTGATACTAAGTCACTGAATTGACTGAATTCTCACATTTTATCTAGTTGCCTTAGTTATTCTGTTAATTATTTCACTGCTAGACCATCATTTTTTAACATAAACCTGGCATGTATAATGAAAACATAAGCTGTCTGAAAAAGCAGCTCTTTAAATCCACCAGCTATCTCATAACTCTCACTGCTGCCTTAGTGCTGTTATAAAATATATCACTTTCCTGACCTCCAAAGACATTCCTTGGGGTCAATACTGTAGATCCCATAACTCACTCAAAAGCTAAAGCTATTGTCAAGGCAACAGTTATATTCCTAAGAGTCTTGATAAATAATTCATTGAATACATTCTTTTCCAGAAGATCCCCCTGGTCATGAACTTGGTTCTTCTTCAAGACAGTGTAAATACTGCCTCAGAATTGAAGAGTTAGTTCAGCATGGACCAACTATAGGGGAAGCTGAGGTAGAAAGACAAATTTTAGTCTATAAACATGAAGTACATTGTAAATGCCTGTTGACTTACAGTTATGTCGCTGTCTTCCAGAGCGGCATTTGCAACCATGTGGTAGTAGAGGCAGGGAGAGGATCCACAGACTGGGGAAAGGATAGAAATCTGTGGTTCCTACAAAGTTCCTGGTAATGGTCCAGGGAAGAAGCAAGAACCCCAGATAGCTGTGGCCTTTGGAGAAGCAAAGGTGATACAGAATTAGTATGTCACCTATTTCCTGCTCTCTGGCTAATGTGTATTCACTGTTTCTCTAGATAGTCACACTAAAAGTGAAAGTAATAATCCTTGTAAACTGCCATTTAAACAAGCAGAATTGTATTCAGTTTAACATTTGTCATGTGAGACAAACTGCATCATTCTGCAAAAATAATTGTCATCTGTGTGGCTTTGCCACACTGCCAGCATTTTCACCAGGCACTTTTGTCTTCTTGCCACTCCTGCCCATCATCTAAGCTCCAGCATTTGTCCTCTCTGGTCCAGAAACATAACCTGGACCAACCCATGTGGTGGTTTCTCAGAGACTTCTGCCTCAGAGTCCCACCGGAATGTGGGAGCCTTTAGAAAGGTTAGGAGGCCACGATCCTAGATATTACGTCCCTGGGAATGACATTCAAGGAAAATCTTTGCCTCTTTGCTGAGCCTAACACAGTTTCTGTCAAAAACACCTGATCAGTCATTCTTTTTCAATATTCTGTCTTTTCTGTTTTGAATATATACCACAGGAGGGCAGAAATTATATCTTTCTCGCTCACTATGTGCCTGGAACATGGTAGTGATTTAAGAAGTATTTGGTGAGTGAATAAATGTTTAGGGGGTGAATAGATGGATGGATGGATAAATGGATAAACAAATGGGTAAAGGCAAACACTTTCTCATAGGCCTTTCGGTTTTACAGAGTGCAAAATTATTTGAAATGAATCACCCCAATATTCCTACAAAATGGCATTAAAAAAGAAAAAGAAGGTCTTGTTAAACACTCCACTAGGTACAATTAATGATAAAAAAGAAAAAAAGGCCCTTTAGGACCTCTGTGTTTATTAACCTCACTAGGACTCCTAAACTGAATAATATTTTCATTGTGTAATCTTAACATTTTTAATTCTAGTAAATTAATATGTGAGCATGCTACTAGACTAGGAGAAACTATTTGCATTTTCCCTGGAATCTGCCCTGTCAATCATACCTCTAAATACAACTACAATAATTAGTGTTTTAATCAATTTCCAGACCTCATGGTTCCACAGACTGTAAAGTGCAGTGAAGGCATTTCCTGAGTGAGACTGTTATAAAGACTCAGAAATGATATCTTCCAAGGAGGTGGGTGTGTGTGTGAGGAAGGAGGGGGAGGTTCCCCTGATCTCAGGCCTTCATATTGTCAGGGGGCAGCAACACAATTAGAATGACATTTTTGAAAATTTAAAACATGAATTAGTTCTGTCTTAGAAGCCTTAATGTCCCTACCGTATTCACTTTGTTGGCATTTGTAGGGAAAAGAACTTCTAAGGCATTTTATTTTCTGTGAACTTGGAGCCACATGTAAATATAATTTTTTTTCTTTTTTGATGAGGAGTCCCTGCTAATATTTAATAATGTGAATCTGTGCTATGAAAATAAGTTCTCTGGTTGGAGAATACAACAGGCAACATTCCAGGGCAGGCAAGGCCAAAAAACTTATTATTATTATTACTATTTCACCTTCAATAATACTACTCTGAGGCAACTAGCTTCATGGAAAATGTGTTTGGACTCAAACACATATGTTAAAACTGCCAGAAAATTGCAACATTGAACATCTATTTAAGGACCAAAGAAGAAAACTGCTAGACTCATTAATGACATATCCTTTAGCTTACTGGTACTTAGGCGACCAGCTATTTTAATGTTTTGGTCTTCTTATAATTATTAGGGGCTTCCCAGGTTGCACTAGTGGTAAAGAACCCAACTGTCAATGCAGGAGACATAAGAGTCATGGGTCCAGTCCCTGGGTTGGGAAGATCCCCTGGAGGAGGGCATGGCAACCCACTCCAGTATTCTTGCCTGGAGAATCTCATGAACAGAGGAGCCTGGTGGGCTACAGTCCATAAGCTCATAGAGTCAGACATGAGTGAAGTGACTTAGTGTGCACACACACATTTATTAGAAGTTATGCTAAAGATTTTTGTGTCTGCATAGAGAATGGCTAAGAAACCCATAAGAAACAATGAGTGATCTCACGAGACATGGTAAAAAAGAAAAATCTAGAAAACTGGTAGTTTGATGGAATTTAGTGGCCATTTTTCCTAAAATGAAATAAAGAATTTAAAATATCATGCTGCACTTTGAACTTAACCATGCCTAGAGTTCCAGTACACTCAAAAAAATTGTTCTACTTTTGATCTTCATCTTCAAGATTGCAGTAGCCTCCTAAGATTTTGTCTTATACATCAAGTTATTATCCCTTTTGTATCAGGTCTGCTATAATTGTTCATTATAATTACAGCTGCTTAATTTAGCAGATGGTTGGAACTGAACAATTCTTAGAGGAATCAAATATGGTTATGTCATTTCCCAAGTTGATTTAAAAGAAGTAATTTGAGATCAAGCAATGTTTCAGTTTCAGTGCTAGTTCAGAATCATGTTTTAGATGTTTTCTTTTCTCCACTTCTATAATTTTGAATATCTAAAGTGAACTAAGTCTATCTAGTCAAGGCTATGGTTTTTCCAGTGGTCATGTATGGATGTGAGAGTTGGACTATAAAGAAAGCTGAGTGCCACAGAATTTATGCTTTTGAACTGTGGTGTTGGAGAAGACTCTTGAGAGTCCCTTGGACTGCAAGGAGATCCGACCAGTCCATCCTAAAGGAGATCAGCTTTGGGATCTCTTCAGAAGGACCGATGTTAAAGTTGAAACTCCAATAGCTTGGCCACCTGATGCGAAGCACTGACTCATCTGAAAAGATCCTGATGCTGGGAAAGATTGAAGGTGGGAGGATAAGGAGACAACAGAGGATGAGATTGCTGGATGGCATCACTGACTCAGTGGGCATGAGTTTGAATAAACTCCAGGAGTTGGTGATGGACAGGGAAGCCTGGAATGCTGCAGTCCATGGGGTCACAAAGAGTCGGACACTACTGAATGACTAAACTGAAACTGAAAATGAACTGGGTTGGTGTTTCAATTTTTTGGGTTTCATGTTATTCAATAAAGAAATAAAGATGAATAAATGATTGCACCCATATCCCACATTTTGCTTAATGATTGATTGATCCAGAGTCCCCAAAGGTATTTTCCTATTGTGTTTGCACAGTATTGGCTCTCATCTTTTGTCAGCAAACACAAGGTGGATAGAAATTATTTCTTACACCAAACTTCTGAAACATGCTAATTCCACTTCCTGTGAATAGCCTGTATGGCTCTCAAGGTATCAGTAAAGTGAAAGTTAAATCGCTAAGTCGTGTCCCACTCTTTGCCATCCCATGGACTGTAGCCTACCAGGTTTCTCCATCCATGAGAGAATCCATTTTCCAGGCAAGCATACTGGAGTGGGTTGCCATTTCCTTCTCCAGGAGATCTTCCCAACCCAGGGATTGAACTCTGGGCAGACACTTTAACATCTGAGCCACCAAAGGAGTCCCAAGATATCAGTGATCAAATATAATCAGCACAAAACAGAGAGGCTTCATCTAAAAGAATAGGTCATCGTGTTTTTTGTTCAATGGATATTTAATTGGCCAAGAACTATTTAGCAGGATCACATAATTTCAAAGACAGGAAACTGAAAAGGAGTGATTGCTCATAATCCCCTATCTGTCTCTAAATAACAGGGTCCTTCTCCCCAGCCTGGTATCTCCTCCAAAAAGGAAATATTTTTAAACCAAGATTTCACCATTCATAAGGATTTATTTTTATATGCTATTCAATATCTTTGAATTTCCAATTTCTGTGCTCCGCAAGCTACCTACTGTTCCTGTTGATTTTTACTTTGGACACCAGAGGAAGCAAAGGAAGCTAATATTTAAGAGTGTACGTAGATGGTTGATACAGTCAGGGGAGCTCATTACTATGCCATTGTGTCTTGTACATAGATGCTTTCTTCTGAGGAAATAAAGGATCTTAACTTCAAATAGGAGGTCAGCTTTGCAATTCCCCTCTGAAACTGGCAAATTAAAACAAAAAGGCATCTTCTATTGAGTATTACAGAGAAGGCAATGGCACCCCACTCCAGTACTCTTGCCTGGAAAATCCCATGGACGGAGGAGCCTGGTAGGCTGCAGTCCATGGGGTCATGAAGAGTCAGACATGACTGAATGACTTCACTTTCACTTTTCACTTTCATGCATTGGAGAAGGAAATGGCACCCCACTCCAGAGTTCTTGCCTGGAGAATCCCAGGGACAGGAGAGTCTGGTGGGCTGCTGTCTCTGGGGTCGCACAGAATCGGACACGACTGAAGCGACTTAGCAGCAGCAGCATTGAGTATTGGGATTGTAATGGAAAGTAGTTAGGAGACCTGGGTTTGTGTTTCTGTCTGCCACTTGCTATTACTTTGGATTTCAGATCTCTCTGTTTTAATATCTTCTTCATAACCACAAATTATGGCCATGAAGAATAGAATAATGTGTATGTATAATACCATGTATGAATATTATATATATATTTATGTTTACAATATTATATACATATAAAAATAATAAGAAAGCTGTGGTACATATACACAATGGAATATTACTCGCTATTAAAAAGAATGCATTTGAATCAGTTCTAATGAGGTATATGAAACTGGAGCCTATTTTACAGAGTGAAGTAAGTCAGAAAGAAAAACACTGATACAGTATATTAACGCATATATATGGAATTTAGAAAGATGGTAATGATGACCCTATATGTGAGACAGCAAAAGAGACACAGATATAAAGAACAGGCTTTTGGACTCTGTGGGAGAGGGAGAGGGAGGGATGATTTGAGAGAATAACACTGAAACATGTATATTATCATATGTGAAATGGATCCCCAGTCTAGGTTTGATGCATGAGACAGGGTGCTCAGGGCTGGTGCACTGGGATGACCCTGAGGGATGGGATGGGGAGGGAGGTGGTGGTGGGGATTCAGGATGGGGGACACATGTACACCCATGATGGATTCATGTCATTGTATGGCAAAAACCACTACAATATTGTAAAGTAACTAGGCTCTAATTAAAATAAATATATTAAAAAAATAATGTGTACATAAATATTACATATGTGGTTATTTAGTTGCTAAGCCATGTCCAGCTTTTTGTGACCTCATGGACTGCAGCACACCAGGCTCCTCTGTCCATGGAGTTTCCCAGTCAAGAACACTGGAGTGGGCTGTCATTTCCTTCTCCAGGGGTTCTTCCCCACCCGGAGACTGAACCCACATCTCCTGTATTGGCAGGCAGATTCTTTACACTGAGCCACCAGGGAAGCCCTAAACTCTGTGTGTGTGTGTGTGTGTGTGTGTGTGTGTGTGTGTACACAAGTACATAAAAATGCATATATATTCTATATATATACATATATATAAGTGCTCTAGGAATGATAAAAATACTGTTTGTGTAAAGCTATTTTTAACATTACTGTTGTCAGTAATCTCTCTGCAGAGGAGTTGAGAGAAAGGAGTGGTAAGAAGTCACCCATGGGCATTCTTGTGCCATGCTTCAGGCTGTTTTCACGACTGCTGCTTCCCTCCTCGGGATCCCTTCAGGAGACACCAGAACAGATGGTCACTCTTCCCTGGCCGGGTCAACTACGCACTTTGTATCCCAGTCTTGAAGATGGCAGCCACTGCAGTGGCGATAAATAGCAGTTCAGTCTGGCTGGAAACGGTTTGCCCGAGAGAAACCTTCTCTCAGCCTGGCAGAGGGGAAACGGCCTAAGTTTTACAATTCATTTTCTAATCATGGTTTATCACTTATCTACTAACAGTTGGATCCTGAGCAGTTACTCAATCCTAGTAAATCTTGTAATCTTGGTTTCCTCCTACTGGATTAAAAAGAGCTGAACTACCTTTTAAGGATATTGTAAGGCTTAAGTGAGAAATCAAAGTGAAGCTTCTGGTACAATTTTGTTCACTTGGTAGGTCTTTAATATGTCTTCTTTATTTCATCCTCAATTCTTTTTCTGTTCTTCTGGCAGCATCCAAGGAGCTATCAAGACTATTCATTGTAGACTCCTTCTCTCTGAACCAGTATTCCTCAGCCTGTCCCCCTCAAAACCAGCATCTCCTCTAGAAAAAAAAAAAAGTGTTCTGTTTTTCTTTCTATAAACCTCAATGACATTCACTGGAAAAGTTATTCTGTTGTGATAATTTCTTGTGATCCAAAGTAGCTTTCCAATTATTTCTTTATTATGATTATTCGCTGTATTTTGCAAAGCAGACATTGGGAGAAAGCATTACAGATCTTTTATGTGCTTTTCCTCTACATCACACTATTTTGGTTCATAAGTTTTTGTCTTATTTGAAACCAAGGAAAGCTTTTCATCTGCAGTCCATTCTTTTATAAAGAGTTACAAACTTTTAGAGTTAGTTTTCCTGTCAGTTTGCATTTATTTCACTTGAGTTCCCTAGTGGCTATGCCAAGAATACAATCAGTTGGGTGATTCAAAGAGAAATTCTTCTGGCAAACACCGATAAAACAGTAATGGTTATTAAAACCTCATATGATAAAGAGTCAGTTCAAAGAATCAGAAGATAGAACATTTTCAAATGTCATGGCATGCTCTACTAAATGTATCAAATATATTGTCTAAATGCCACATGATCTCCAGCCAACAGATGAAAATATTGAATGTCTGAAAGAGTTAATAACCATGGCTCTTTTCACTAAGCAGTTACTTATTGTTTTATGTGAGAGGGAACTGACACCAAGGGCTCTTCAATGATTTGAAGGAGGAGACATCTTGTATCCGAAACACCCAGGTTACTTTTCATTTTGACCTTATCACCCATTAAGATATTATGAGATGGGCCCCCTTCATATTTTTCTTGAGGGTTTTCATTTAATATTGAGGAATGAAACACAAACATGGTTCCCTGCTTTTTTACTTTGTCTCAGTTTTCCATTTGTTTTCATGTTCTCATTTTCATAATTCTTCACTTCTAGTTCTAATAAATGTATGATTTGTTTTCATCACATAGGGCCTTTTAAATCATCTTCATTCCTTAAAGGATAGGTATGGAATGAATGATGGAAGTATAAATAGCTCTGTAGAGAAGTGAAAAATGCATGATCATATGAAATAGTTTAGGGCTATAACAAGTGTGATGCTTTGAATATAAATGATGCTTCTTCTCCTCTTTGCCCTATATTTCACTCTATTTTATATGTTAAAACAGCATAGTCCACTGCATGTCCCGAAGTATAGCCAGGCTGATGCCCATGAGAAGTAACCAGGAACATTCCAGGAATTTTAACAACAATTGCAAAAACCACCTTGATTTTCCCTGTCCTTTTCACCCACCTCTTGGTTGGATCCAGGTTCTGATTTGGGGCTCTTTTGTCTGGCTTTTGATCCCCCCTCCAGTGCTTGGACTTTATGGCTGAGTACATCTGACTCTGGGCTTGCATCTTCCCTGCTTTCGTAGGCCCTGGCTGAAATTCACGTCTAGAGTCTTCTGCTCCTTTCTCTTTCAGGATCCACTCCTCTCCTGGCCTAGCCTCCAGGTCTCAAAATCATGCACTCTGCTTAACGGAACACTGTTCAAGCCAAAACTGCTCTTCCCCAGCCATCAGATACATTTTCCCAAGGCACTGATCAATTTATCCGTGTCTCCCCTGCCATCACATGATCTCCCCAGTGAGGTAAACATTAACACAATGCAAAAGACAGTTTTTTTTAAAATCCAGGAGGTCGAGTAAAGAACGTTGCTATAAAGTAAAATAAAAGTCTTTAAATGAGCGGCATATTTTTTCCTTTCTTATTCCCTTATCATGTAACATAAGATGTATTGATTTTATAACATAGTATTTCAGGATTGTGAATTGGCATAAAAGTACTTAAGTTACTGGATATCAAGGAGAAGAGTTACCATCCCTCAAGGACTTCCCTTCTCTTCTGGGGAAGGGGGGAATAATTGTATCATGTTTGGCAGAATTATGATCTTATTTCTGTCTTTATTTGGAGATTAAGTATGGTTAAGGAGATGTGAATGGGTGCCAAGCTGACAAGAGGTGGACTTGTGATGGGTAATTTTACATGTCAGTTTGACTGGGCCATGAGGCATTCAGACATTTGGTTAAACATTATTCTGGATATGTCTGTGAGGGTGTTTCTGCATGAAATTACCATCTGAATTGTAGACCGAGTAAAACAAAGTGCTCTCCCATAGGTGAACCTCATCCCATCTGTTGAGTGTCTGAACAGAATAAAAGGCTGAATAAGGGAAAATGTGCTTTCTCTGCCTGTCTTTGAGCTGGGATATAACTCTTCGCCTGCCTTTGGACGCAGGTTCAGACTCAAGCTGGAACTTACACCTTTCACACTCATGGTTCTTGGACCTGAGCTCAGACTTGGACTGGAACTATACCATCAGCTCCACCGGGTCTCCAGCAGATCTTGGGACTTCTCAGCTTGCACACTCTTGTGAGCCAATTCTCCTCATGAGCCAATAATATACTACTCATTCTAGTTTTGTTTCTCTGGAGAACTCTTTTAATATACCTGTTCAACACTTAATCACTACTTGTCATTAAATAATTATTTATGAGATCATTTATGGTCCAACTACATATCCCCTGCGTGTGTTCATTTGCTCAGTCATGTCCAGTGCAGCCCGCCAGGCTCCTCTGTCCATGGGATTTCCCAGGCAAGAATACGGGAGTGGGTTACCATTTCCTTCTCCAGGGAATCTTCCCAACCCAGAGATAGAACCCACATTTCCTGCATTGCAGGCGGATTCCTTACTGCTGAGCCACCAGGGAATCCCACATATCCCCTGACTGTATTACAATATTAGAAACTATTGTTATTATTATAATTACAATGTAAATTACAAAACTATCCACTACAGCAACAATAATGACATCCAATCCTTGTTTTATACTTTAAAAATGCTAGGTCCAGGTTTTAGTACTTTATATGCATTAATTCATGCGATCTCTGAAATAAGCCTGTGAGTTAGATATTATTATGATCCCAATTTGCTAATAAGAAAACTGAGACACAGAGAGATTAATTAATACACTGAAATACATCCACAGCCAGGACTAGAAACCTAGCAAGTTGGACCTAGGTCTCCATCATGCAAAATGTATCTGACATTATTTTGCTTTGGAATCCCATAATGAAGGGCAGTAGTTTTCTTCACACTGTATTCTCAATACTTAAATACATGAGAGAAGCAGCTTGAAAGTATAATAATAAGCAAGGAAGTTGTATCTTGGAGCTAGGCCCACTGGATACGAATCCCAGTCCTAACTCGATCACTTTTGACTGTGTGATTGGAGGCAAGTTACTTAACCTTCCTGTGCCTCAGGTTTTCCACCAGCATTATTGTTAAGATTAAATAAATCAGTATTTGTAAAGTGCTTAGAATAGTGTCTGGCATTTACTTTGGCAAGTACTGAGTAAATGCTAGCTTTTCTAATGATGCTGGTTTTACGCATTAATTTATTCCCATCGCCCATAAAAAGGCATATAACAAGAGATTCAACAAATATCTGATAAAGAATGCATTTGTTGTAGTCCATGTTGCATTCTTTTACCTGATAACTGGTCTGCTTATTTGCCTTCCCTTCACCCCTTCAGCACCTGTAATGTATGAAGCACTGCGCTAGAGACTAGGGTGATGAAGCTGAGTTGACATGATGTTCCTGCGGCATTTGGAGCTATGCACATAGACTGACATAAGACACAGAATGTGTCCTCATGAGTAGAATAACACTTTAATCTGAACATTAAGTCAGAACAGATGATGGAACATCTAACTTGGAAGTAGGGGGGACAAGGACCACAACCACCAGCAATGTAGATGACCTTCTGCTGTGAGCTACCTGTAGTAACAAAGGGAAACAGACTGTTCTCATCACCATTTCCCCAAATATCAAGATAATGCTGCTCAGAACACTGGTTTGTTAGGAGGAGCAAACTCAGGTGTGACCTTACCTGCAAAAAGATGAAATGGCTACCCATTTGTTATATACCAAACAGGTGGCAGAAAGGGTCTCCTGGCCCCTGCAACTCTTCTTATACTACTGAGATGAAACAGCTTCTAGGCCTAACGGAAAGAAAGAGGGCATATCAGTGAGGAAAGTATTTTGCTTGCTAGCGTCTAAATGACCAATGAAGACTGCCTTCCAGATGGGGGTGACTTTTCTCAGGTTACAGGAAGTCTGGCAATAGGCAGGTAAGGGCCAGGAACTGAGGTTTAAGGTGCTGGCTTCAGCTTTTATATACATCACCCCATAGTTGCAAGATAGAAGCTCTTGCCTCCAGATTTCACTTTGTTATTCAAGACCTGAAGCAGAAGGTAAGATGCCAGCCTTTTAGGAAGAATGCACAGCCTTTCCAGAATCCCCTAGCAGACCTCTGCTTGCATTTCATTGTCACATGGGCAATGCCAGCTGGACTCGGGCCTGGAAAAGCCAGAGACAAGTCTATCACAATTCACTTAGACAAAGGGTCATCTAACTTTTCTGTAACAGGCCAGATAGTAAATATTTTAGGCTTTGAGGGCATACGGTCTGTGTAATCACTCCACCCTGCCGTTCTAGCCTCCATAGACTATCTAGAAATAACTGAATGCTGCTGCATTCCAACAGCAAGCACTGTACTTATGGACTCGGCAACTTGACATAACTCTCACATATTATAAAATAGTATTCTTTGGATTTTTTTCAAACATACAAAACAATCTGAGGTCACAGCTGTATAAAAACAGATGGCAGACCTGATTTGGCCCAGGAGACCATAGTTTGCTGACCTCTGACTCAAACCAAGGACAATCCACCTACCAGATCGGGCCAAAAATCTATGACAAAGTTGGTGTTCTGATAGTTGATTCAGAGGGAGAAATGACTCCTGGAAAGGGAACTAACAACGCAGCAATAAAGGGTAGGTTTAATTTTCCATATGAAATAGGATATATAGAAAGCATTTAGCATATGATGAGGACATATTTTAATTCCTTTCATTTTCCTCCATTTTCATTTAAAATTCTTCTTCATAAAGGCCTTTTCTCTGCTCCATGAAAACAGCTGTTCTCCTGATTTTGATTTTTAAATAATATTAGGAAAGTTTTTGGGGGGAGGTATCTTTCAATCAACATGGGACTAATTATTTCCTGTTGCCACATTTTAACAGAAAGCTAAAGAGTCCTAAAATTATGAATTAGAAACTCTAAGTTTCATAAATGTTTCACAGTTTTCTTCCTGGCTTCCAATGGTGAGGGAAATGCAAATGAAAACTTAACACAGAAAAAGATACCCTGGGTTCTGCTTTGGCCCAATCTCATTCATTATACATTCTTCACTTACAAGAGAGGGAACTTAAAAAAAAAAAGATTTGTAGCAAGCTGAAAATAGGCTCCCTCTTTATATATTTAATTACAAAGGCAATTTCCTTTATAGCCTACTTACAGGAATACCTCTTAACATGTTGCCAACAGTATCACAACTTGTTTATTCAAAGGTTATGCGTGAAGGAAAGCTTTTTGATATTAATCAAGTAATTTGCTAGCATTGCTGGGAAAAGGAAAATGTTAACCTTATCCTGAAAAATGTAATAGCTCATTAATCAAGTTCACTGTATTGAAGACAATTATGGAGAGACAGAGGGCAAACAGGCACTTCAGATAAGAAATTCCTAAACTGATGATACTTTTAATAGGATTTGACATAGACTTCTGCATAGAAACTAATGAAGTAAACAAACTTTAATCACCTTACAAATCTAATATATCAGGTATTTATGAATTCAAAAGTTACCATTTGTTATTAATTGAAAAAAATCCTAATGAACCAAATTCAAGAGCAAAATTCTTGCACATGGATGATTTAGTTGGTGTTCATTTATTATCTCCAGTTAAAGTTAAGAGGTGAAACAGAATATGCCTGTTCTTAAAACATCTGTCTCATTTTTTGGTTCCCTCAGCAGCACACCCTTGTAGGTTTGAGACTGGGTCTCCATCCATCAATATTAAATTCTGCAGTAGGAGGCTTTTAAAACTATTTGTATAAATGTAGCTGAATGGATAAGGTTGCAACATAAATAATATGAAAAATAACTCTGTTCTGAGGCAATATGGTACATTAGGAGGACGTCTTTTTTCCTAGCATGATGAATTGCAAATATCTATTAGTCAAAAGCCAACAAAGAGTTAAGTTTTATAAGTCAGGCATATCTGAATAGTTAATAACATTAAAGCTATTGAGAGAAAAGAGAAGTTTCCATAATATTGCCAATTATTCCCCCAATTCATTTGCAAACTTTATTGTTACTAAAATTAAAAATTTACTAAATTGTATGATGTTAGCCATTACAGAAATGTAAATTAATACCACAATGAAATACCACTTCCCATCCACTAGGATTGTTACAATAATAATTTTAAAAGGAGGCTTCCCTGGTGGCTCAGGGGCAAAGAATCTGCCAGACAATGCAGAAGACATAGATCTGGTTCCTGATCTGTGAAGATCCCACATGCCACAGAGCAACCAAGCCCGTGCACCACAACTATTGAGCCTGTGCTCCAGACCCCGGGTGATGCAGCTACCAAAGCCCATGCCCCCTGGAGCCCACGCTCCCTGACAAGAGAAGCCACCACAATGGGAAGCTCAGGAGCCACAGCTGGAGAGCAGCCCCTGGTCATCGCAATGAGAGAAAGCCAGCACAAAACCAAAGACCTCGCACGGCCAAAAATAAATAAAAATATTTTTAAAAAGAAAATATGAAGTGTTGGTGAGGATATGGAGATGTTAGAACTCTCATATACTGGGGATGGAAAAGCAAAATGGGGCAGGCACTGCAGAAGACAGTTTGGCAGCTGCTCAAAAAACTAAAATAGGATAATTCTATGACCCCACAATTCTACTCCTATATACCTATTCAAAAGAACTGCAAACAGGTGTTCACATAAGAGCCTGCAGATAAATGTTCACAGCAGCACTATTCATAATATTCCAAAAGTGGAAATAACTCATTTTTAAAATGGTGTGACATAATTTCTAAACTAAAGAAATTATCAAATGTTTAAAAAAATTCTAGGTAAATCATCATCTTTGAACAGTTTGGGATACATTTTTTTAAGATCATGTAATGGAGAAAAAAATATTGACAGCAGATGTGAGAGTCAGCTGGGAAGGGAAGAACCGCCTTTGATTAGAGCAGGAGTCTTCAACTCAAATGCCTCTAGAGGCCGAGCAGAAGCAAGGGTGGCGGGGACCGTGACACACAGCAGAAAAGTCCTATCTGAAGGGAACAGCAACTGCCTGCGGAGATATGACCCCAGTTGCTAGATATTTTGTATTTCAAGGAAAGCCAGAAACCCAAGTTTTTGTTTTGTTTTTTGTTTTTAACTCTGGATTCCTATATATTTGTTCTCATTAAAAAAAAAAAAAAAAACATGTGCGGAGGCTAAATTCAGCCTGTAGGCTGCCAGTTTTCAAACTCTGTTTTAGGGAAAACACCTGGGTAATCAGCTTTCCTTCCAGTAGAAGAGGTCTGGAGGCCTTTGCCTAAGCAGATGGCAGGAGTTTTGAGATTGGAGCACAGCAGAGAGGACCGCCTGAAAGGCGGCTGGAACCTAAGGAGAGAAGCGACCAGTGAGAAACTCCACTCGCCAGGGGCGGCTAGAGAAATGCAGAAAACCAGCATGTTCAGTATTCAATTTTACGGTTTTGATTAAATCCACTCCATCAGTGAAATCTTTTATACTGGCCACATACACACATGCAAATAGTTTTAGGGGAAACCAGAAAAGAAAGTGCTCTGAATGGCAGAGCGATAAAAAGAAAAGGCCAGCAGAGAACAGTAGAAGCTGAGGCTGACAGCCTTGGGATTTAAGAGGATGGTGTTAATGAGAACTAAGGAACAGCACTGAACTCCCCATAGAAGATGGGGAGGCCAGTCATCAGGCTGAGCTCAGCTGCCACCTGAACTGCAGGAGAAAGCTTCAGTCGGTACATTTTAATCAGAAGCAATCCATGCCAAAGCCCCACTACTGACAAGCGAAGAAAGATAATAGTGACCCAAGTATTCATACAGCTGAGTGATCCTCTCCTTTTCCTCCTACTTTCTGATCATGTATGGATGTAGTTGGAATTGGTCTTCAGTTCTGAATGAAATTCTTTCAGGCAGAAACACTCCTCAATCACATCTGATCCTCAAAGACTAAGGGGATCAGAAAGGGAAGCAGGACTCCTCTGGTGTATTGACTGTGTCTATATCCATCAACGTCTGCCCACGATTTAAAGTCATCAGATTAGAAAAGAGAAAGATCTGCTTTTCTACCGAACATGATCTTGAACAAGTCGTATGGCCATTGTAAGATTCTGAATCCTCATCTGGACTTTGGATTTGAGGATAATTATGATTCTCTTGTCTACTTTGCCAAATTGTTTTTAAGAAATAAGTACAAAAATAAAATGGAGCCTTTTGAAAACTGCAAAACATTTTGCATGCAAAAAAGACAATGACAACAGGAACACAATCTTGAGAGTAAAAAAATGAAATAATGTACTCTCTTTATTCAGATTTATATCTATGGGAAGGACCTCACTGCTCTGCAGTTTCAAGGAGCAAGTTGAATGCCACTTATCTGATATAAAGTCATTGAGGGAGTTAAAGCCAATGGAGAGAGGCGATATAAGTGGGGCATTTGGGTGGTCACCTCATTTTCAGCACTGCTCAGAATTACTGTAATGTGTTGCTTCCAGTGTTAGAGAATTTGTATTGCTTAGAGAATTGTATTGCTTAATAATCTGGTTAATGTCTCCAAAATGAAATATGTTTAAAACTAAGACTTTTAAAGGTCAATTTGGCAATTTCTCTTATCCTAGAAATGGAGAGCTACAAATCTTCATTTATCGGGTCTTCTCATTATCTAAGTGGTATTTCTTTTTCAGAATGACAGGAAAGTACCCTAGATAAAGGAGTGATTCAGCTTGGCTGTTGACAGGCACAGAGAAGAGTGTGAAGAAATCTGCCAAGGTGTTTATAACAATATCTTAAGAAATGCCTGCTCCCATCTCCTTTCGACCCTTAATCTTCTGGATTTTAAAAAATTCATCTTTGGACAAAAGCTTTGATCTCACTTTACTTCCTCTGCTAATCAAAACATCTCAAAGTATATCTCATTCCTGATAATGACTTCCTCTCCCAGAGGATCAAATGAACAGACACTTATGTTTTGACTCATGTTTAGTTGTAGACTTTCCAGCCACATAGTGAGTTAGAGAGAGAGTATGTGTGTGTGTGTGTGTGTGTGTGTGTAATGTGTGCAAGCACATGCATGTGTCTTATAGAGAGGAGATGGATAAGGTTGGTTAAAGGGAATCACACAGATTAGTCAACGATTGTAAGACTTGTAGCAAATCTATTTCCTGTTGCTACACTGTTGTAGAAAAATGGCGTGCAATTCATATCCTATTCTCAAGTGGCACAGTGCTGAATAATCTGCCTGTCAATCCAGGAGACACAGGTTCAATCCCTGAGTTGGGAAGATCCCCTGAAGTAGAAAATGGCAACTCACTCAGGTATTCTTGCTGGGAAAATTCCATGGACAGAAGAGCCTGGTGGGCTATAGTCCCTCAGGTCTCAAAAGAGTTGGATACAATTGAGCAACTGAGCATGCATGCAAACTCATATTTTACAATTATTCTCTGGTCTATAAAAGGGTTTCGCCTAGATTACATAGTTCATCTAGCTAATATACTCCACAAGATTTACATAGAACAGCTTCAAGTAAAACAAAAGGTAAAAAGCTAGCCAATTTCAACATGAAGGTTCATATCCAATTTGGTTATATCTACTGAAATCTTGCACATTGTGCTTGTTGAAATCACTGATGAACTTTGGATCACTGATTCATCATGGCTAGATCAGAAGAAATAACTGAGCAGTCATCAGATGGCAAGAATGGATCTGTGGAAATAGTTTCATCAACCCTAATACTTTTCTGTACTATTCACTCAGGCCAACTGTGTTTAGTGATGCATGGTTGATACATTTATCCTAAAATGAAAAGTTCATGTCTTAAATCAGGGACCCACACTGAATTCAGTAATACCCTCATGTATGCCAGCCATATAAAATACATGAGCAAACCTTCCCTGGTATCAACCATCTCCTCCAAAGAAGAAAGATGTTTCACAAACTCCAGATGGCTGGCATTGGGCCATGGAGGATGTAACCTACAGCTAGGACTCGACATTCTATCTGCTATGTTTGGTTGCTGTAAATGTGTAGTCTAAGCTATGTCATTTGACTGCTCTAAGCTACAGAGAGCTACACTTTCCTTCATTTGAAAGTGCAGAGGTCAAATCTAATATTTGCTCTTGTTCCTGTTACAGTTTCAATGAATATCACTTTGTGGCCACTTGAGAAGTAGACAAGGCTGTGGTCCATGTGATCAGATTAGGTGGTTTTATGTGATTGTGGCCTTCAGTCTGTCTGCCCTCTGATGGAGAAGGATAAGAGGATTATAGAAGCTCCCTGATGGGAGAGACTGACTGAGGGGGAACAATAGAATGGGAAAGACTAGAGATCTCTTCAAAAAAATTAGAGACACCAAGGGAACATTTCATGCAAAGATAAGCTCAATAAAGGACAGAAATGATATGGATCTAACAGAAGCAGAATATTAAGAGGTAGCAAGTATACACAGAAGAACTGTACAAAAAAAGATCTTCATGACCCAGATAATCACGATCACTCACCTAGAGCCAGATATCCTGGAATGTGAAGTCAAGTGGGCCTTAGGAAGCATCACTACAAACAAAGTTAGTGGAAGTAATGGAATTTCAGTTGAGTTATTTTAAATCCTAAAAGATGATGCTGTTAAAGTGTTGCACTCAATATGCCAGCAAATTTGGAAAACTCAGCAATAGCCACACAATTGGAAAAGTTCAGTTTTCATTTCATTCCCAAGAAAAGCNCAGTTGAGTTATTTCAAATCCTAAAAGATGATGCTGTTAAAGTGTTGCACTCAATATGCCAGCAAATTTGGAAAACTCAGCAATAGCCACACAATTGGAAAAGTTCAGTTTTCATTTCATTCCCAAGAAAAGCAATGCCAAAGAATGCTCCAACTACTGCACAATTGCAATCATCTCACACGCTAGCAAAGAAATGCTCTAAATTCTCCAAGCCAGGCTTCAACAATACATGAACCGTGAACTTCCAATGTTCAAGTTGGATTTAGAAAAGGCAGAGGAACCAGAGATCAAATTGCCAACATCTGCTGGATCATCAAAAAAGCAAGAAAGTTCCAGAAAAACATCTATTTCTGCTTTATTGACTATGCCAAAGCCTTTGACTGTGTGGATCACAAGAAACTGTGGAAAATTCTTCAAGAGATGGGAATACCAGACCACCTGACCCAACTCTTGAGAAATCTGTATGCAGGTCAGGAAGCAACAGTTAGAACTGGACATGGAACAACAGACTGTTTCCAAATCTGGAAAGGAGTACATCAAGGCTGTATATTGCCACCCTGCTTAATTTATATGCAGAGTACATCATGAGAAATGCTGGGCTGGATGAAGCACAAGCTGGAATCAAGATTTCCAGGTGAAATATCAATAAACTCAGATATGCAGATGACACTACCCTTATGGCAGAAAATGAAGAAGAAGAGCCTCTTAATGAAAGTGAAAGAGCAGAGTGAAAAAGCTGGCTTAAAACTCAACATTTAGAAAACTAAGATCATGGCATCTGGTCTTATCACTTCATGGCAAATAGATGGGGAAGCAATGGAAACAGCATCAGACTTTGTTTTGGGGGGCTCCAAAATCACTGCAGATGATGACACAGCCATGAAATTAAAAGATGTTTGCTTCTTGGAAGGAAAGTTATGACCAATCTAGACACCACATTAAAAAGCAGAGACATTGCATTGTCAACAAATGTCCATCTAGTCAAAGCTATGGTTTTTCGAGTAGTCATGTATGGATGTGAGAGTTGGACTATAAAGATAGCTGAACACTGAAGAATTCATGCTTTTGAACTATGGTGTTCAAGAAGTCCATCCTTAAGGAGATCAGTTCTGAATGTTCATTGAAATGACTGATGTTGAAACTGAAACTCCAATACTTCAGCCACCTGATGTGAAGAGCGGAAAAGACCTTGATGCTGGGAAAGATTGACGGTGGGAGGAGAAGGGGATGACAGAGGATGAAATGGTTGGATGGCATCACCGACTCAAAGGGCATGAGTCTGAGTAAACTCCGGGAGTTGGTGATGGATAGGGAGGCCTGACGTGCGGCAGTCCATGGGGTCACAAAGAGTCAGACACGACTGAGTGAACTGAATTGAGAAGTAATAGCAGGCTAACTAGTCTTCAGCATCACTCACAGAGAAAAATTTTGGAATGAATACAAGTCCAAACAAAAATTAGTGCTATAAAGAGAAGTGACAAAAACCAGATAATGTTCCTTGACCTACTTTACAGAAAGAGTGACACTTTGCCAGTACAGGCACATTTAAAAACTAGCATTAACAGGGTAATTAGGAAAATAGATCTGATGGGCTATGATGAAACCTAATATTGATGTACTCTTCCGTATCATTTAATGCAAAATTATTCCATTGATGTTTATAGCAGTGTACAACAGAGAAACACCTAAATCTTTGGTGATATAGGACCGATTTCTAAAAAAGATCCTTTAAAACATTATAATTTCATGGAAAGTTTCCCAACAGCCATCATCATAAAGTACAGGCAAAGGCACATTTACAGAATAGTCTATTGCAAAGGAAACATAAAATATATAGATGTGAAGTATAATTACATATTTAAAATAACACAAAAAGATTAAAAATGAAAGCCTACTGAGATTATTAATTGGTTTAATGTGATTTGATAAGTTGATGTCTAAATAATTTAAAAGCTAATTATTGCTAGAGTCAATATGGTCATTACTTGTTAAGTGAGATCAGAAAAGGGCCTGCATTAAATCAAAGGTATTCACTTGTTTCTAATCCTCACACATTCTGATTCTTGGTAACCGATGATCTAACACATAATACGAGGGGAGTGTCCAACTGACAAAAAGGCATTTTAATTATTTTATGACATTTTTAGTATTTTTGGAAAGAAATTAAATTGCTTGACTTCTCTCTCAATATGTTTTGTAAACTTTAATTATAGTCTCTAGCTGCTCAAAGATGATGCCAAGAGAATGTTCTCGGAGGAGTTATTTCATTTTGAGTCTTCTGGGATAGAAAAGAAAGATACATGGTAGAAAATTGTTTGAGAAAAGTGTTTCTAGGAGTCTTGGGCTATTACTGAAATACAGAACTCTATTTTCTCCATCTGACTAGAGAGCAGCTGATAGCTTTGTCTTGAATGAGAGATATACCTGTCAAATCCAAAGGAGAGAAATTAAATATATTTTAGATTGGAATTGATGGACAGTTCCAGTGGAAACTTCAAATGGGTTGAACATTTTTCCAGCCTCTTCGCTGGTTGTATTATCCAGGCTCCTCTTTGTTCAACTTTTTCTCCCCTACAATACAGTGGCTCAATCTTGGCAGCTTATTAAGCAACCAAAAAGGACAGTCTCAAACTCTTCCAATTAAATTCTCCTCCCTCTGCAACAGAAACTTAATTATTACTAATAGCAGTGAACTGTTCATTTTCCACATGCCCATCCTTTCTCTTTCCAAAAAGAGAAAGGCTTTGGCTTTCTCAAAAAAGTAGATTGATGGTCAAATAGAGACATATGGTGGTTAATGTAAAACCAATAATAATAATTAATTTGTACTTACAAAAAGTGTTGTTGATATCAGATTTACTGTGTTCAGAAAAGATGACATAGTTTTGGTCTTGTTTCATTGGTGAACTATAGCAAAGTCTTAAGATCCTAAGCCAGGCCAAATTCCCTACTTCATACTTTTTTTTTTTTTTTTTGGTAAAACCTGTCATATTCAGAAGACCCTGATTCTCTAGTTCTGATTATGAAGGAAAGCAGAACTCTATTTTGCTGAAAGACATGGGTATAACACAATCAGGACTGAGCTATAAGGAAATCTTGAGCTGTTGCTGAGTAGAACACAAAATACAGAAGACAAAGGTGAAAATCTGACAGACAAAACTTTAATTATCTTGTTAAAACTGTTATATAACTTGATTATACATTGCCTTATTCCTTGACTATAGGAGAAAACTTAGCTGTAAGGATTTTATGTTATGCTAAACACCCTATGGGTGTATGAGGTTATGTTCCAGCTTCAAGATAAGGAAAGCAGGGCTCAGAGGTATGAAATAACCAGTGTATGTTCCAAAGCTAGCAGGTAGCAAGCCTGTTCCTGCCCTATGCTCACATGTCCTGTGTCACAAGAGAAGTCTGACAGTGAACCTGAGTCTGGAGGTATTTCCTCCAACAGCTCTGGTACTTCTATAGCTATTCCATATTCCACAAATCACATTCTCTACTTCTCTTACAACAGATGATCATGAGGATTAAAGGAGGTTGCTATGAATGTTTACATCCCACCAAAATTCACATGGTGAAAACCTAATGCCCACAGGTGATGGTATTAGGAGTTGACTAGGTCATGAGGATAGATCCCCCAAGAGTGGAACTAATACCTTTATAAAAGAGACTCAGAGATCTTTCTCACCCCTTCCACCATGGGTGGAGACATGAGAAGTCTGCAGCCTTCAAGAGGGCCCTCACCAACCATGCTGGTACTCTAATAATAGACTTTCAGTTTTAGCACTGTGAGAAGCAGATTTCTATTATTTATAACAATGGTTGCCATCCCTTTTGGTATGGGGGACCGGTTTCATGGCAGACAATTTTTCCATGAACCAAGAGTGTAAGGCCTCCAAATTAAGTGATTTAACCAAGTTTCCAAAATTAGTAGCAGTAATTCCAATCCCAAAGAAAGGCAATGCCAACGAATGCTCAAACTACCGCACGATTGCACTCATCTCACACGCTAGTAAAGTAATGCTCAAAATTCTCCAAGCCAGGCTTCAGCAATAGGTGAACTTTGAACTTCCAGATGTTCTAGCTGGTTTTAGAAAAGGCAGAGGAACCAGAGATCAAATTGCCAACATCCACTGGATCATCATAAAAGCAAGAGAGTTCCAGAAAAACATCTATTTCTGCTTTATTGACTATGCCAAAGCCTTTGACTGTGTGGATCACAAGAAACTGTGGAAAATTCTTCAAGAGATGGGAATACCAGACCACCTGACCTGCCTCTTGAGAAACCTATATGCAGGTCAGAAAGAAACAGTTAGAACTGGACATGGAACAACAGACTGGTTCCAAATAGGAAAAGGAGTAGGTCAAGGCTGTATATTGTCACCCTGCTTATTTAACTTCTATGCAGAGTACATCATGAGAAACCCTGGACTGGAAGAAGCACAAGCTGGTATCAAGATTGCTGGGAGAAATATCAATAACCTCAGACAGGGAGATGACACCACCCTTATGGCAGAAAGTGAAGAGGAGCTAAAAAGCCACTTGATGAAAATGAAAGAGGACAGTGAAAAAGTTGGCTTAAAGCTCAACATTCAAAAAACAAAGATCGTGGCATCTGGTCCCATCACTTCATGGGAAATAGATGGGGAAACAGTGGAAACAGTGGCTGACTTTATTTTTGTGGGCTCCAAAATCACTGCAGATGGTGACTGCAGCCATGAAATTAAAAGACGCTGACTCCTTGGAAGGAAAGTTATGACCAACCTAGATAGCATATTGAAAAACAGACATTACTTTGCCAACAAAGGTCTGTCTAGTCAAGGCTATGGTTTTTCCAGTAGTCATGTATGGATGTGGGAGTTGGACTGTGAAGAAGGCTGAGCGCTGAAGAATTGATGCTTTTGAACTGTGGTGTTGGAGAAGACTCTTGAGAGTCCCTTGGACTGCAAGGAGATCCAACCAGTCCATTCTGAAGGAGATCAGCCCTGGGATTTCCTTGGAAGGAATGATGCTAAAGCTGAAACTCCAGTACTCTGGTCACCTCATGCGAAGAGCTGACTCACTGGAAAAGACTCTGATGCTGGGTGGGATTGGGGGCAGGAGGAGAAGGGGACGACAGGATGAGATGGCTGGACGGCATCACCAACTTGATGGACGTGAGTTTGAGTGAACTCTGGAAGTTAGTGATGGACAGGGAGGCCTGTGTGTGCTGCGATTCATGGGGTCGCACAGAGTTGGACACAACTGAGAGACTGAACTGAACTAATACGACAGCTATAGAAATGTCAGATATTAAGAGGTCTTAGGATATGAAATCATTGTACAATTGGTTGTATTTTAAGATAAAAGTAGTTTTAACCTGGATTGAGTAACTACTCTGAAACCAGTGTAGCCCATGTCTTTTATGACATTGTTTTTCTAGGCTGGCACACTGTGTTGAGAAGAAGAACATATAAAATAGACCATAAATGAAAATTGCGTTTATCATTTGCTCATCATCAACTTGATATTTTTGAAAATCACTTTATAAAAAGTTGAGAGTTGGGGATCAAGTGACTTTTTATTTGATGTTTTCATCCTGCTGCTGCTAAGTCACTTCAGCCGTGTCTGACTCTGTGAGACCCCAGAGACGGCAGCCCACCAGGTTCCTCCGTCCCTGGAATTCTCCAGGCAAGAACACTGGAGTGAGTTGCCATTTCCTTCTCCAACGCATGAAAGTGAAAAGTGAAAGTGAAGTCATTCAGTTGTGTCCAACACTTAGCGACCCCATGGACTGCAGCCTTCCAGGCTGCTCCATCTGTGGGATTTGCCAGGCAAGAGTACTGAAGTGGGTTGCCAGTGATCACAGTTTTTCCAGAGTACATGTTTCCAGTACTAAGAAAGAAAAGGCATCTAAAGCTTGGTTATTGTCTTACATGAGAAAAACTGGGTTTCCATGATAATTTAGAACTGTAAAGGACTTCCTAAGAGGTCCAGTCGCTAAGTCTCTG
The DNA here is from genome assembly GCA_006410935.1 of Redunca redunca. Classification (NCBI taxonomy): domain Eukaryota; kingdom Metazoa; phylum Chordata; class Mammalia; order Artiodactyla; family Bovidae; genus Redunca; species Redunca redunca. Next base: position 101,600 of record SJYQ01004098.1, read on the forward strand.
TGCTCCCAATGCAGGGACCCAATTTCAATCCCTGGTCAGGGAACTAGAGCCCACATGCTGCAACTAAGAGTTTGCATGCCACAGTTAGAGTCCACATGCCACAACTAGAGTCACAACTAGAGAGTCCACGTGCCACAACTAGAGAGTCCATGTGCCACAACTAGAGACCACGTGCCACAACTCGAGAGACCACGTGTCACAACTAGAGAGACCACGTGTCACAACTAGAGAGTCCACGTGTCACTAGAGTCCACGTGCCACAACTAGAGAGTCCACGTGCCACAACTAGAGTCCACGTGCCACAACTAGAGACCACGTGTCACAACTAGAGTCCACGTGCCACAACTGAGAGTCCACGTGTCACAACTAGAGAGACCACGTGTCACAACTAGAGAGACCACGTGTCACAACTAGAGAGACCACGTGCCACAAGTAGAGAGTCCACGTGTCACAAGTAGAGACCACGAGTCACAACTAGAGAGTCCACGTGCCACAAGTAGAGTCCATGTGCCACAAGTAGAGAGTCCACGTGTCACAACTAGAGAGTCCACGTGCCACAGCTAGAGAGTCCACATGCCACAGCTAGAGTCCACGTGCCACTAGAGTCCACATGTCACAACTAGAGAGTCCACGTGCCACAACTAGAGAGACCATGTGTCACAACTAGAGTCCACGTGCCACAACTAGAGAGTCCACATGTCACAACTAGAGTCCACATGACACAAGTAGAATCCACATGCTGCGACTAAAGGTCCCACATGCTACAATGAAGCTTGAAGATCCTACGTGCCATGATTAAGGCCTAGCACAGCCAAATAAAGAAATAAAAGATATATATTTTAAAAGAATTATAAACATTTCTTTTCTATGTATTTTTCACTTAATTTAAATATTATTTTCAATACCATAGAATTTGCTCCTGACTATCTAAGACTCAACTTAGTTTAATGAGGGAATATTGCTAGAAAACTTGGCTTCAGCGTTGGAATTGACACATGCTGCAAGGGGAGAAGAAAAGGAAATGACAATGCAATTAGACTAACTCTGCTATGTTTAGTTTAGTAGTAGAGAAATGTGTGCCTGTACCAGGGTTTTAACCGTCTTGTTATGTGATTTTAGATGGTCTTCCTATAGGATGCAATCAGAAAGGACTCTAAATTGGCTTTCATTCCCTCTGCCACTTCACCATACATTGACCTTTTGTTATTGTTATTCCATAGAAATTTGAGATATCTTTCTCTTTGGAGTACTGCTGAAATTTGAAGTTTCTTATCCACTTGAAATTTCTGTAAAGTTTTCTCCCAAGTTTTCTAAAACATTCCTCCAACTTCTTACAAACTGCTCTTTGATATTATTGCGTTGGTTCATTGTTGGCTTCCAAAGAGTGCAAAGAAGAGCTTTTGTTTAGCAAGAAAATTTTGGATCAAATGAGAAAGTTCCAAATTAGTTACACAACTTGCCTGAGGTTATTAAAAAACAAACAAACCTAAAGGAATCTACGAAGTTAATATTCAAAATGGTGTTTGTGAAAAGTTTCCAGAGAGTCCCAAATTTCTCCTACGTCTATTAAAATCCAAGAGAACATTAAGTGTTACACCTGTAGAAGATTTTTAAAAAGGCTTATAAACATATTTGTTATCAATGCTTTATTGTTGAAAACAAAATCAAAATTCTCTGGCACATAAAACAATTATTTCTACAAAAGGAAAGCCTACAAAACTTGATAATTTATACAAATAACAGTTTCTCAAAAAAATAAAATTTTAATTTAGTAAACTTGTCTTGTGCTCTATAGTTTTAGCACTGTCTGCAATAATCCATCATAAATCCCTGAGCGGAGACATTTTTTTTGACCATATTCTGTAGACCTCCCCCAGCCCTCCCCCCAAGTTGGTCAGTTACTAAGTCCAGCCCTGTAGTGAAAGGTGTCAGGGACATTTAGTTATTAATGATCCATGCATTTGATGACACAGGTCCAATTATTATGCTACTTGGGAACTGGGTCAACATGAAGTGCCTCTACTGTGCAATCAGTGAAACTATCAAGAACCAAGTGTGTGAAAGGAAGAACAATTACAATTTAAGGACACAAAATGTTAAGACGAGGAAGCCATCATACGTCGATAAGTATTTAAATAAATAAAAATGTTAGACATTGAATTCACCTCTATATCCTTATATTAAATTCCTTCTTTTTTTCTTTTTTCTTTGCAATTGCCAATGCACTAGAAGATGAAAAATATACCTCAACCCATGCTTTTAGTTTGACCATGGGTTTGTTTTTGTTAAACATTAAATATCATTCTGAAAACACAGTGATTTAGTTATAATTTAACTTTTGGCCCTTCAAAGAAATGCTTACCAATAAAATGTTACATATTTGGAGGGCCTTCTTTTAATGCCATTAACAAATCTCTCCCACTACATTATCTTTCTCACCAAAACACTAATGCCACAGAAGCACTACTTTAAATTCTTTACCCCACCATATTCAGATACACAGCAAAACACACAAAATATGAAGAAACATATTATGATCTATTTGCACATGTAGCTTCCCTTAAATGGGGATGCTGACCATATACACGTGGAGTATGAATGGACAAGAAAAAAGCTAACTTTAAGTTGCAAAGAACTGGTTTAATGAATCAAGTTTTGTTATTTTGCTATGGCAGAATAATAAATAAATAAATATGTAGACTACTGTATAGCTACCTTCTCTAGGAAGAAGTGGAGAGTGGATTGCTATTTTTACAAAGTTAATTTTTAGTAGCAAAGTTTGACTGCAAGTCAAAAAATGTTCAATAAATGTTTCTCTCTACTTCATTTATAGTCTTTTACTTGTGAAATGATCACTGAAGTGGTTACTAATAGGCAATGAAATAAAATGCCAAATTTGCTAGTGAAAAATAGTTTTCAACAGTGAAAAGCACTTGGCAGGAAACCTAGAAACACGTGGACTAATGCTATAGTCTACTGCAGCTTAAAATAAGTCATTTTTTAATGTCTTTTGGGAAGAACAAGCATGATTAAAAATAATTTCTCAAAAACTTATCAGCACTGCTGTTCGGGTACCTATTAGAAAGTGATTAACATTTCATACCAATTCTTTCCAAAATATAAAATTGTCGGTAACACGGTCACGCAGACTTGATTTTTACCCCAGCAACATATGGAAGGCACAAAGCATCTTCCCTTTTGGACTAGTTGCTGGTTAGGTATTGGAACTAGAACACTTTTTAAAGTTCCTCTTGATTTACTTCCTTATATAAGCATGGGCATTAGCTAGGAATAGCCATTTTACAAGGCAATTTCAAAAGCCTAAGAATTAAAACAATGAATTCTCCTAGGCAGTTTTGGGAAACGGTGACGTCAAAGTAAAAACATGCCCGCCTGGCACACGTGGGCCTCTCCGCTCCCCTCCGAGGACATCAGTGAGAAACGTGGTTTGCTTTCTCCTGCACATCCATTATAGAACATGAAAAGCAAAGGATGCCCACATGACGGTGACATCCAAATCTTAAAATGTTGTGTGCACCAGTCAGGAAACAAATATAGACTCTGACAGGTCCTGACACAGTATTAGAAAAAGAAAAGTTTTCTAGGTTTTGGAAACTGATAAGTAGGCTGTCCCAAAGAGGGAAGGCAGCAACGTTAAGACAAATGGCCAGCTCACCAGAATTCACACCACACTTGAATCACCGCCCATGAACTTGACCTTAATGGTTTACCATGGTTGAAAAGACACCCTTGACTTTCTCTCACAGTGTTTAAGGAACAGTATAATTTCTAAATTAGCTTTCATAAATGAACCACATTTGAAACTTACACCCCTTCCCCCTTTTAGAATGCCAAAAGATCCTGTTAAGTGCTTGGGTTTACAGTTTTATGGGTAACGATTATATCCTTCAGGAAGTTTCCAACATTCCCCCCCTTTTTGGTGCTGATGGCTGTGTCCATAGCAAAGTGGATACTCCCAGAAGTGGCGGTGGCCTCAGGAACCTCTGCTCCTGGTCTCCAAGTCTGAACTAGCTCTTGTCATAGCACTGCTGGGAAGCTCTGCTCCTTCATGAGTCTGGGTTTCACGTATGGAGGAGGGTGCGGTCCGGCCTTCCTGTGTCAGGTCTTGGAAGTCTTTAGGCCTTGCTTTTCCATGATGTTCCAGAGTTTTCGGAGATTGGACTGTGTGATGATGTCATCCGGCTTGAGCTGTAGTGCCCGCAGGTAGTTGGCCTCAGCCTTCTGGAGCCGGCCGTTGAGGTGCAGGATGGCTCCCAAGTTCATCAGAGCAGCCGGATACTGGAACCAGAAAGAGGAAGGAAAACAATTAACAGACCATGGTAAGGTTTCCTTCATGGAAGACAAAAATCTTCATCCACTTATGCAAATGATTCCCTTATGTCTGGAGGCATTTTATGGAAGCAATTTAGCAATTTATACCAATAGATAAGGATACCAGGAAGGGGGAAAAAAAAATGCTTTCAAACAGCTGCTGTGTACTTAGTGCTTTAAAGAGAGTAGGCAGTTAGGGAAATAGTTGTTTCTTTAATGAGAAAGTATAGGTTACATATGAAGACCTAGTAACCTAGTCAGACTGTCCTTTCATGAGAAAAAAGGTTAAAAGGGATACAATTTTAGATGGAAAGAATTGAACTTCTTTTCAACTCAATGCCAAGGAAAAAAAAAAGAACTAAGCAGGACAAGGTGACAAATAGTGCCTTTACTGATGTTTTTAGGGCGAAAACCCTGAAAAAGATTCAAATGCAACCACTAAAATCCTTTCTAAATTTAACTCAAGTAGTTTAATGAGATAAAGTTTTTACCTTTTAAACTTATAATGATCAATGTTTACAATAAATAGAGCACCATAGTATGTAGCGTGGCTTCCCAGGTAGCGCCAGTGGTAAAGACCTCACCTGCTAATGCAGGAGACCTAAGAGACATGGGTTCCATCCCTGGGTTGGGAAGATCTCCTGGAGGAGGCCATGGCAGCCCACTCCAGTATTCTTGCCTGGAGAATCCCCATGGACAGAGGAGTCTGGCGGGCTACAGTCCATAGGGTCGCAAAGAACTGGACACAGCTGAAGTGACTTAGCATGTATAGTAGTAGTATTAGTTTAATACAATGCTTCCCATACCCAAATTCTCAAACATTAGTTAACAATAAATAACAAGATCCTTTCAAGAGTGGTGGTGGGGGGGACCACTTTGCTTGCTTTCTATGAGTAAGTGCTCTTCTGTTCTTGTCTTGTCCCTGGAACTTTCTAGCTAACAAAGTACAGTTAGTATCTTGGCAGTTACATAAATGCATACTTCAAACATCAGACAAAACTAAAATTGTTTATGCTAAGATTATGTTTTCATTTTACAGCTGGTGTCAACTATTAATTGTCCTGGCAACTCTATGATGCAGCCTAAAATAATCACAATTATTTTTACAATTTAGTGTTTTCACAATGCAAGCATTTTTTTCCAGCTGAATTCATATGACTCTCTCTACTCTTTACTGTAAATACAATTACTTCTAAATCAAAAACTATGCTGGGGGTGGGTATGGTTGAATAGCTCAGAGTAAATCAACTGGGAAAAGATGATCAGATTTGGATTTGAAGAGATCTGGATTTGAATTCTTGCCTAACCACCGGCTGTGACCTTGGTGAGGTCCCCTAACATATCTGTGCCCCAATTCTTCCATTTATGAAATAGCATCAGTTTTTTGCAAGTTGTTAGAAAGATAAAGTGAGAAAATAAACGTAGCATAGTACATGCACATAATAAACACTCTACAAATGTCAAGTTCACCTTTTCTTTTCTCATTTTGCTTGAGGTCTAAAGCATGCATGTTTATGATTTTTATGTTGTTACACATACTTTATAATTTTTACTTCAATGGCTGCCTAACATGTCTCTGGATATATACCAAAGTTCTTTTAAGTCAACTTCTGGGCACTATTTTCCAACTTTTCTGTATCCTTTTTCCTTTCCAAAAATAATGTTGCAAATATAAACTATTCCTGACCTTCAAAAACCTTTTGGTCAGGATGACTCCACACTTATCAAGAAAAATACAGATGGTCAACTTCTAATTTTAAACACCAAGCCAAATAAACATAGCTCTAAATTACATGTGCAGTGAATAGCTCCACATTGGGAACCTAAAATAACACCACCTTCTCTGTCTTCCTAAAAGAACTTTATCACACCACACATTATTATACTGAGTTTCTTGATGCTGCAACACATTTCTGAATTATGTTCACTCCCATAGCTTAGCACAACTGTCAATAAACAGCTAGTAAGTTGATGGTGAAAAATGTTCATAGCCTGGCTTACTGGATATGCAAAGTAGATAAAATGTTTAGACTTCCTCCTATCCAGAGTGGGAAGAAAGGAAATGGGGAGGGAGAACCATGGTTGGAGGCCATTCCTAACTAACTAGAAATAGAAAAGGCTCAGTGATGGGGCTGAGAGAAACCAGATGGCTCTGTGGGGTGGTGGTTATTTCTTGAACCACTTTATTATCAGAGTCTGTACCTAACTATAATTGCAACTCAAGGGGATTATTAAAAACACTCAGAGGTTAGAGAGTCACATTGCCTAGGTTCCAATGCCAATTACACCCCTGAAGCTGAGTAAGCATGGAGACTTCAGTTTCTTCTGGAAATGGGATAACAGAACCTGCTTCATAAGCCCATTGATATTATATGATCATGTAAAAGTGTCAATTCCTCTTTTCTGTCTACTCATCATCCCAAACACACAAAACAGAATCTGTCAATGTGCCTGAATGACCACTGAGTCCAAATGCTGAGGATTTGTGAACTGGCTCTGCTTATACTAGGTTTGAAACCTTTCTTAGGTTAAACCTGGAAAAGCCAGCTGGGAACACAGCTGGTGAAGTACATACTAGGTCACATAAACAGGCTCTATTATTGTTACTAAATTGTGGCCTTGGGTCCTTCTCTTAGACTACTTGAAGTAACCTTTCTGCTATAATGTGGTGAAAAAAATTAATATTTTCTAAGAAAACACAACTAGGAAGTTAAATCTGTTATCAAAATAAGTTTGGAATGTTAATTTATAATGATGTTTTGAAATAATTGTAATTTTGCATTATCCATGCTAATACTCATTAAGCAAAAGTAATAAAAAATTGACAGTATGAAGTTAATGTGGGATAATCAATCTCTTGAAAGCTCATTTATTGTGTTCTCTAAAGAATAAAAATTCTAATAAACTAAAAACGTGCATACTTAAGAATATCATTGAATATTGTTAAGTGGTTATATATTTCTATGTTCAGATGAGACATTTTGGTTTAAGTCTGTCTACTTCAATAGAGTTTTTAAAAGTTCTCAAAAAATTTTAAAATTCTATGGTCATATACAATGCTTAAAGCATCACTACAGCTTCTTACTTGAGTAAATAGAAACTGATGAAATTTATATACTGGTGTGCTCACATGTGACATGAGCATCACTGCTTTAGATAACTACTTTAATAGTCAACCATTATTTTGATAAACAGGTTCATGTTTTTGTTAAAATTTTATGAATAAAAGTACATATAGACTTTCTTCTTACACAGTTGTTTTCTCTCTTCAAAGACAAGGGCTTTACCTTTTAGGCCTTTTATATGTCCCTTCCACAGCACTGACGAGGGTAGCTTAGTGGATGTGCACTGGACTGAATGCTTTCAGGTCTTCTAGCCTTGCTACAAAAAGCACCAGCATTACCTGGGAGCTTGACAGAAACTCAGGATTTCAGGTGGCACATACTGAATCAGAATCTAAATTTCAACAGGATCTCCCTGATGCTTTGTAAGCTTATTAAAATTGGTGAAGTACGGTTCTAGAGATCATTTCCAGATTCTAGATTATGTCCTTTTAGGTCTTCTGAGATGAAGTTTCCTATAAAAGGATGAAGTTCCTATAGAACAAAGTATGTCAGATCATATTTCTATCCTTTCATAAAGTAGGATTCTTCTCTTGGCCATGTAATTGTTTCAGGGATTAAATGTTCCAAAGAGACTTTATTAACAGAAGCCATAAGTGACTAAATATTATTAGACAGAAGGAGAGGGAATGAGAAGAATTTTCATAACCAAAGAAGAGCAAGCAAGTGTTCTAAGAGCTTTTAAAGACTACCTCACTGTATAACTGAAAGGCAAGAAGTCCAGGTAACTGGATGTCGGATTACACAGTGGTGTCACTGCTCTCTGCCAGCTGTGACTCATGGGCTGGGGAACAGAAACCCAACCACAACTGCTGATGTCTTCCCTCACACACATCCTCCTTTATTAAAGACAGCCGATGAAATGTTCAGGATGTTAACCAAGGCAGTCAGGCAGCTTGCAACTCAGGAACATTGGGCTTGTACTCATCACAGCAAATTACACCGGCTCCTACTTCACAGACTAGAAAGGAGAACCAGATCTTTCTTGTTTCCTTGAAGAGGACAGATGATTTACATCAAAGGGCTTGACTAGGAGCCATACTGAGGCAACAAATGACGTCTTTTCCAAGTCTCTAGGGAATTATGCTTTTATTGTTACTTTACTGTGGTCTTTGGCTTACTTCTTGAGCACTGGAGAAAATAAGCAAAATTAAAATAATAGATGTATACTGGGGTGGGGTAGAGCAAAGGCAAAATTATGAAAGTCTGATTCTAATCTAATGCCCTTGAGGCTCCCAAGGAACCCAGCTGTACTCACAGGGTATCCTGATCACACAGGGTTGGAAAACAAAGTCATCTTCCTTGCCTTGCCTATTGCATACTCTTGGAAAGTTATCTATAGAGAAGGGATAGTGAGATCAAAAGGGGGTTTAGGACTGGAAATTCATCTTTCTACTGGGAACAGGATTGAAATATAGAATTTTAAACAGAGGACACTCTTTTCCTAGAAAAAAAGGAAAAGAAGGACTTGGTTGAAATGTTGTAGAGTTGAAAATCCACACAGTAACTGGTCTCTTTGTACTCCATTAGTCCCTGAGACCACTTCGTTTTTATGAAAACAAATCAATAGGCAAGAGAAGCTATGAAAAAGATGAAGCCAGAGATAACAGTCTAGTTTTATATATCTGTTTTCACTCCAAGTGTTGCTAAAATTATCCATATAGTTGTATGTTTACTGCTATAAGAATGAAATAAATTTTAAGAAAGACTGTCTCAAGTTAGCCTTACCTAGCTATCACTCAGTTAATACATTACACATTTTGGGAATGTTTTCAAGATAACCACCTTTAACCTCCTTTCTGAATTTGCAAACTTAAAGGAGTTTACACAGTCTTAAGTTTTTAATGGATTATTACTCTTTTTCAAGTATTTATACACGATAACTTAATGACGGTTGCTGTTGAACTGGATTCAGCTGAAATTGCTTACCCAATTTAATTTACTGAAGCAGTAACTGTATCATGATGCTTAAAAATTAATGGTATAAACTTTTAAGAAACGTATTCATGAAAAAAGTATTTTTGCATACATTAAAGGA
>SJYQ01004098.1:111103-227209 GCA_006410935.1 Redunca redunca
TTATATTTACTGTGCCTTGTACATGGCAAATATTTAATAAATAATTATGGAATTTGAAGTTTTTAAGATTATCAGGCTTGTGGAAGAAAAAGTATAACATGGACTGAGACAAAAGTAGACATCTTATTCCCTCAGTTCCAATATCAATCCTTCTTGGTCCCATCGGCATGCTTAATGGTCTAATGCCAAGCTAGAAACCTAAATACCCTTCATTCACTGCATTCTTCCACATGCACACATATACATTCATCTAATTGTCTTTTGGCAGCTTCATCCTCAAATCTCCCTTACATTCTCTTTTAATCATACTATTTTCCTTTTTCCCAACTTGCTTTAAGCCATGATCATTTTTTCAGATTGTTTAAATACAATTATTTTGACAGAAAAGAAGAATAAATTAATGGGTAGCTGAAAAGACCAAGGGTAAAAGATTAAATAAATGAACACAAAGGTAAAGCCATATGCAAAGTTTTTCTTTATTATGAACTTTTTAGAGCATACAAAATTTCAGAGAATACTATAAGAACTGTTACTTGCCTAGAAAATAACTTTATAAAGACAACTGAAGAGAGGCAAAAGACTTCGCCAGCTAGTCCAGGTACCGGGCCCAGGTTGCTGGGAATCAGGAGTGCAGCAGCAGTCATGACAGAGGACACATGTCTGCATTGAAGAGGGGGACCCTATAAGACAGAGCTGGCCACAGACCTCAGTCGCTGGTGGCTCAGCAACAAGGTTGGGAGGCAGACACGGACCTACTTTGAAGAAGAAGAAGATCCTGGCCAAGAGCAGTCTGGTCTGGAAGCTCACCTCTTGGGACTGGATACAAAGAGTTTCTTTAAGGACTTGCTGAAAGTGCACACAACCTGCAAGGGGACTCTGAATGAGGTGACATTTTATGCTGCACTGCAGGCTGAGGATGGGCACTCATCAAGAAACAAAGGGAGAAAAATCAAATCAATAAAATTAGAAATGAAAATGGAGAGATCACAATAGACAACACAGAAATACAAAGGATCATAAGAGACTATCAGCAATTATATGCCAATAAAATGGACAATGAGGAAGAAATGGACAAATTCTTAGAAAAGTACAACTTCCCAAAACTGAACCAAACGAAAATAGAAAATCTTAACAGAACCATCACAAGCATGGAAATTGAAACTGTAATCAGAAATCTTCCAGCAAACAAAAGCCCAGGTCCAGATGGCTTCACAGCTGAATTCTACCAAAAATTTAGAGAAGAGCTAACACCTATCCTACTCAAACTCTTCCAGAAAATTACAGAGTAAGGTAAACTTCCAAACTCATTCTATGAGGCCACCATCACCCTAATACCGAAACCTGACAAAGATGCCACAAATAAATAAAACTACAGGCCAATATCACTGATGAACATAGATTCAAAAATCCTTAACAAAATTCTAGCAATCAGAATCCAACAACACATTAAAAAGATCATATACCATGACCAAGTGGGCTTTACCCCAGGGATGCAAGGATTCTTCAATATCCACAAATCAATCAACATAGTTCACCACATTAACAAACTGAAAAATAAAAGCCATATGATGATCTCAATAGATGCAGAGAAGGCCTTTGACAAAATTCAACATCCATTTATGATAAAAACTCTCCAGAAAGCAGGAATAGAAGGAACATAGCTCAACATANACTATGGAGAACAGTGTGGAGATTCCTTAAAAAACTGCAAATAGAACTGCCTTATGACCCAGCAATCCCACTGCTGGGCATACACACCGAGGAAACCAGAAGTGAAAGGGACATGTGTATCCCAATGTTCATCGCAGCACTGTTTATAATAGCCAGGACATGGAAACAACCTAGATGTCCATCAGCAGATGAATGGGTAAGAAAGCAGTGGTACATATACACAATGGAGTATTACTCAGCCATTAAAAAGAATACATTTGAATCAGTTCTAAGGAGATGGATGGAGCTGGAACCGATTATACAGAGTGAAGTAAGCCAGAAAGAAAAACACCAATACAGTATACTAATGCATATATATGGAATTTAGAAAGATGGTAACGATAACTCTGTATGCGAGACAGCAAAAGAGACACAGATGTATAGAACAGTCTTTTGGACTCTGTGGGAGAGGGAGAGGGTGGGATGATTTGGAAGAATGGTATTGAAACATGTATAATATCATATAAGAAATGAATCGCCAGTCTAGGTTTGATGCAGGATACAGGATGCTGGGGCTGGTGCACTGGGATAAACCAGAGGGATGGAATGGGGTGGGATGTGGGAGGGGGGTTCAGGATTGGGAACATGTGTGAACCCATGGCAGATTCATGTTGATGTGTGGCAAAACCAATACAATATTATTAAGTAAAAAAAAAAAAAAGATATATATGTGGATAAACAAGGCCCTACTGTATAGCATAGGGAATTGTATTTAATACCTTGTGATAAACCATAATGAAAAAGAATTTGAAAAACAATGTATATATATAACTGAGTCACTTTGCTGTACAGTAGAAATTAATAATATTGTCAATCAACTATCCTTCAATAAAATAAATTAAAAAATAAAGAATAAAGACAATTGAAGCCCCCAAATATCTTTCACTGAACTCTCCCCTTCCTCCGAATTAAACCACTATCCTGAAGTTGGAATTTATTGTTCTAATGTATGTTTCACTGTTTTATTTGTTGTGTGTCCATAGCAAATGTATGACCTTGTATATAAGTTTTAATTTTATACATTTGTCACTATCCATGATGGGATGCCAACCTGCCAAGCACTCACTTGGAACTTGACATTTCTGCTTTTCATTTTATCTATCTTTGTTGATACATGTGAGGTTTAGCTCTTTCACATAAATTCTGTTGAATGACTACCCATTTTCTGAAGGATGGGCATACAGACTCTTTTAAAGGACGCTGCAACTATAATTCAAAAAGCTACATGCACCCCTATGTTCACAGCAGCACTATTCACAATAGTGAAGACATGGAAACAAACTAAATGCCCAACAGATGAATGAATGAAGAAGACGTGTTACATACATACAATGGAACACTACTCAGCCATAAGAGAAGAACGAAGTAATGCCATTTGCAGCAACATGGTTGCAACTAGAGATTATCATACTAAGTGAAGTAAGAAAGAGAAAGACAAATATTATATGATCACTTATATGTGGAATTTAATATAAGACACTAATGAACCTGCCTATGAAACAGAAATAGAACCACAGACATAAAAAAACAGACTGGTGGTTTCCATGAAGGGCGAGAGGTAAGGAAGCAACGGATTGGGGGATTTGGGTTAGCAGATGCAAACTATTATGCACAGAATGGATAAACAACAGGGTCCTACCATGCAGCATAGGGAATTATATTTGATATCCTGTGATAAACCATAAAAAAAATAAGAAGAATGTGTATATATATGAATAACTGAATCACTTTGTTGTATAGCAGGGGTTTACATAACACTGTAAATCAGCTATACTTCAATTAAAAAAAAAAACTCATCTTAAAAAAAGAGGCTGCCATCAATATTCTTGTGAATATCTCTATACGAACTTATGGGAGAGTTTCTAAGAGTGGAATTGCTGGACATGGGGGATCTTCAATTTTGCCTGATGTCACCAAATTACTCTTCTGTGTGGCTGTAGCAAAATGCTTTAGCATCAAGAGCCTTTATTTCATATCCTTAATAATATTTGGTACTGTCTGGTTTTTAAATTTTGCAAATTGAGAGTTGTAAAACAGTATCTTATATTGCGCTTAAGTTTTTCCCTGATTACTAGAGAGGTTAATACTATTTTTAGAAGTTTATTAGCTTTTTACCTTTCCTCTTCAGTGATCTACCTGTTCTTTAATATTTGGACAGAGTAAGTTCTGGTAAGATTTTCAGCTACATGGTGATGTCTGAAAGGGAATTACTCAGAGCTCCCATCACCTCAAAACAGCTGGTAAATAGGACTATCTTTCTTGGTGTTTTCTTGGTCAGAGTCCCTTTCTCAAGACTGACAACCAGATAAGCACTGTTTCTAAGGTGGAGAATCTGTTATACACAAAACAGAAAATCCTTGATATAGGTGCACTTTCAATCTGGTGAGAGGATGACAACAGAAATCTGGGCAGCAAGAGGTGCAGCCAGCAAAGTGTGCCACAGTAACCAGGGCTATCAGGGACCACTGTCTGTGGGAGAAGGCTGGCAGCGCCTAGCTGGTGCTTCCGGAACTCACAACAGACTTTTCTTCATGGCCTACTTCTCTATTCAGATTCCTTGCTTTCTGGCTTCTTCTTAGTTCCTTTTCTCAGGTGCAACAAGGAAATTTAAGATGAACATGTTTCATATTCTTCCTCTCTTTACCACCCTTCATTTCTACTGGCCCTACCTGGGTTAACATCTTATACCATTCCTAAATGCTATCAGTCCCTCTGTCTCCCCAACTTCAGCTTCTTCCTTTTTCCAATACCTTTGACCGGACCATTGGTCTTTCTTAAATACAATGGGGCTTTAGAGGATCAACCTGTGCTGACAGAAAAGAATTCACCCTTCATATCAGTATTAAGAAACCCTTTACAACTTGGCACCCGACAGAAGCTCTCCGTATACATTCTGCAGGAGACACGTGGAACTTTGCTTTCTGCCAGGTGCTGTTTGGACCATCCATTTCTCATCAAACTCCTCTTCTGACAAAGCTCTTTTTCCATTCTGTTTCTGACAAACTTCTGATCATTTAAAAAATGACCATATTCCTATATTACTCCTCTATGTTTCCACAGTACTGTCTATATACATTAATTGCAACACTTACCACAATGAATGATATCTACTTATTGTGTCTATCTTCTATGCTGGAGGGTAAGATAGTGAATTTACTTTAATTGTTTTTATAGTGCTACTGCCAAGCTCTGGCATGTGAAAGAAGCTCTCGAAGAATGCTTTCTGAAAGAAGAAAATTTGTATGGTTTAGCAAAAAGAGGTGACCTAGGAGAGGTAAATTCTAGGCTAATCTCAGCATATTCTAACAAACATTTATTAAACACTTACTATATGTCAAGGTTGCTGCCAGATACTCTAAGTGATGAAAAAGAACAATATATATTTTCAGTCTGCATGTGGCCTGAGATAACTTTAATTGCACACTTGGCATTTGTTGCAAACTATTAGGGGGTGTACATTCTATTGCATATCATTTATGCTCCTGAAATTTACGAGGTAGACAGAACTGATATCCATGCATCATTTTGAGAACTATAGGGGACTGAACAGAAGAAGGCTTCACTGCTCTCAAGGAGTTGCAGTTCAGGGCTTGACTACATATTCTTCTATGCCAAAGGAGAATCAGACACTTCTAACAGAGATATGAAGACAGAGCTATGGGGTGAAAGGAGATTCCCTCCTCATGGGTGTGAGGCTCTTAGACAAGATAGATGATCAGTTTGTTTCAAGTTCTTTATTCTTCCAAAATGAGAATGATATATAAATCTTGAAATAAATGTGTCATATCAAAAGCAGTTTGTTACTTTTTAAAGCAAACTGCAGAGAGCAGAGACAGCAATGGAGAGAAGCCTGTATAGAGCTGGGTTACGCAGTTCAATTAGACTGGAGGGTCAGATGTCAGTAGAGACCGTCACAATGTTAAACCTTCTGAGATTAAACCAAAGTGGAAAGAAAATTGTTATTAAAAATGAATATTAATACAATTCAACTATCTTTCACCAAATTTTAGGAACCAAAAACCCCACAACCAGTGCAATGCTCCCAAGTCAGAAATAATAGTTCTTTGAAAGTCATATTTTGGCTACAGATGTATTTTGAATAAAGCATCTCTGAAAAAAGATTTACCAAAGTGTACAACCAGCAAGGGAAAACAACACAGGGAGTCTAGCAATGGCAAGGCAAATTCTGACAGGTAATAGAAAAGATTTATTCTGATTCTCAGTTTCAACAAAGTATTTGTGTTTTAGAAACAGCTTTGAATAAAACAAAACAGATACAGGTGACAAGCAAGACACCACCCTGTATTAAGGGAGTAGTTTCAATTTGTCAGTGAGATATTTTATCCTGTGTGCTCAATCCTTCTCTCTTACATCTGTCCCATCAAGCAGGTATTACAAGACTGTTCATTTAACTGTTATGATGGGTGGGATTGCCACAGTGTGGGGTGCTATTCATTTCTATGGCAATCAAAATGCCAACAGCTATGGTTGGGGGGATAACAAACAGTGACTGTAACAGAATTACTTCAAAGGTAGTGGTGATTTCTAACAGATTTTAAAGTGCATCTACTAAATTAAGGATAAGACCTCAGAAATTATTCTTCAAGGATGATTTTATTTCAAAGACAGGTTTTCCTGATGCCCTTAATTTCACAGGAAGTCTCTCACATGATCCAAATGGAAAATCTTGATCCCAGGATACCTAGGTCTCCCTCACTGCTTTCTTCCTTAATTTTACTTCTTTATTTATTTATTTTTTTTTACTTTTTAAATGGAATGATTCTTTAAATTCTATAATGCTTTACAGTTTTCAAAAGTTTCACACACATTTCATATAATCCCATAATAATCCTTTTCTCCCCCATCTCTCACTCACAGCTTTTTAAAATGCAATCAGCACACTGTTTATCTTGATTTGCAGCAAGCATGTAGCTCATCATGCGTGCCTGCATGCTGAGTTGCTTCAGTCCTGTTGAACTCTGTGCAACTCTATGGACTGTAGCCTGCCGGGCTTCTTTGTCCATGGACTCTCCAGGCAAGTATCCTGGCGTGGGTGGCCATGCCCTCCTCCAGGGGATTTTCCTGTCCCAGGAATCAAACCCACGTCTCCTGTGGCTCCTGCATTGCAGGAGGATCCTTTACCACTGAGCCATGGGGGAAGCCCCACACAGCTCATCATTTCAAAGAAACCACCAAATAAAAGTTCTACCTGTGTGAGAAAATATATGATAGTTTAAAGTGCATGTAGATTAGAACAATAGAAATAAGAACGTATTGAAGGTTAAAAACACTGAAGGAAAGAAGTTTAGAAAAAGATTTGCACACTAAGCAAACATTATATATCTCAAACAGCAAAAGCTGCCTTCTCTTACTAATCTAGAGAGCTGCTACAAAACCCATTGCATCTTCTTCTCCTTTTCTTTGAACCAAATTTCTTGTCTGTTTCTAGTCCAAATATGATTTAAGCTATATAATTCACTCTATACTTGACTCGTTTCTTTTTAGCATGAAGGGGAGGGAGGAACACGTGCCTGTTTTCTCAATCACAGTCACGTTACACAGAAGGATTTCCAGCTGTACAGGCCATCCAAATGTGTGTGTGTGATGCATGAGTGTGAATATATCTAATACAATGGTTGCTCATTCCAAGGAGCTGAAACATGTCACTGGAATAATCATGTTGTTATTAAAATGCATTTTCAGAGATATGCTGGAAGCTGAGATTTGGACTTATATTACTTAAGAACTCAGCTGCCATAGAAGATGGAAACAGAGAGCTAATTCTTATTTTCCCCAGAGGGAGGAGGAGGGCTGGCTTTTTTTTGTTTGTTAACTGATCTGATTTTTAAAAATGCAATATAGCAAGAGGCATGGACATACCATCCTGAGAGAATCAAAGTTATACTTGAATAAAGGCTTGACAGATGCCATGATAATCAAATTCAGGAGATTACTTTTAACCAAAATATATCACTTTTCTAATTGACTTCTATGTTTGCCAATGAACAGCTTTGATCTGATGGAGGTCAACTGAGAGACACTAGTTTGCATGTTGTGGAAATGATAGACTTGTTCCTGCATGGGACTAACTGAAAATATTCATTTTTTTTTTAATGGAAATGACCATGTCAGAGACCTTAAAACAGTGGATCAATGTGAAATTTGGGTTAGGCATACACTCACTAACACATTTTTCCCCCTCTTATAAAGCAGATGGGGATCCTGGTGTGAATAAGCAGGATTAATGCAAAGGTGACAATGCCATTCAGAGCAATCATATTTCAACATGACATTAGAAGGCAGCAACTGTCCACCCACAGAATGAATAGGAAGAAACACATATCCCTGGGAGAATGCACCAGAAACTTCATGCACACAGCAAGTGGAGAGTTTTCCAAATGCTCTGAGTTAGGATGATCAGATCAAATGTAACAAGCAGGAGCAAAGTAATTCCTCTAGAAACTATAAATCTTTCAAGGTACTAAAAATAAAATGAAAACATACTGTCTGCTGCATGGCATTCTATTTGCACTTTCCTAGGACCAACACTTTGTTGATATATGCTTGGAAAAATAATGATGCAAGGTCTGCACACATCATTTCAGAAAATATTCCATCAGGACACACTGATCAAGGTGAAGCCATGCTGTACTCCAAGCCATTACACTTGCCAAAGTGTCACACCTCCTGAAAATGTAAAAATAAACATGACTTTTGTGTATCAACACTCATTGCAAATCAAGGGAGGCTAACTGGCAGAAGTTTTGCAACTCACATAGTCTCACATTCACGCTCAAGATCTCTGAAATGATTCAGAAACCCTCAAGATTTCTGAAACGTTCACATTCAATTGCACACTTGGCCTTTATTTCTAAAATGTTCACATCTGAATGTTGTCACATTCAGACTGCTCCTTCTAACGTGAAATCTGTAGAGTCAGCATATTAGAGGAAGACATTAAAGACTGGCTTGATGACATTTTTCTGCATAGTACTTTCAAAATTGTTAATAAAACAGATTTGGTATTGCAGACTGGTTCCAAATAGGAAAAGGAGTAGGTCAAGGCTGTATATTGTCACCCTGCTCATTTAACTTATATGCAGAGTACATCATGAGAAATGCTGGTCTGGAAGAAGCACAAACTGGAATCAAGATTGCCGGGAGAAATATCAATAACCTCAGATATGCAGATGACACCACCCTTATGGCAGAAAGTGAAGAAGAACTAAAAAGCCTCTTGATGAAAGCTAAAGAGAATAGTGAAAAAGCTGGCTTAAAGCTCAACATTCAGAAAATGAAAATCATGGCATCTGGTCCCATCACTTCATGGGAAATAGATGGGGAAGCAGTGGAAACAGTGTCAGACTTTATTTTTGGGGGGCTCCAAAATCACTACAGATGGTGATTGCAGCCATGAAATTAAAAGACACTTACTCCTTGGAAGGAAAGTTATGACCAACCTTGATAACATATTGAAAAGCAGAGACATTACCTTGCCAACAAAGGTCCATCTAGTCAAGGCTATGGTTTTTCCAGTGGTCATTTATGGATATGAGAGTTGGACTGTGAAGAAAGCTGAGTAACGACGAACTGATGCTTTTGAACTGTGGTGTTGGAGAAGACTTCTGAGAGTCCCTTGGACTGCAAGGAGATCCAGCCAGTCCATTCCAAAGGAGATCAGTCCTGGGTGTTCTTTGGGAGGACTGATGTTGAAGCTGAAACTCCAATACTTTGACCACCTCATGCAAAGAGTTGACTCACTGGAAAAGACTCTGATGCTGGGAGGGATTGGGGGCAGGAGGAGATGGGGACGACAGAGGATGAGATGGCTGGATGGCATCACCGACTCGATGGACAGGAGTTTGCGTGAACTCTAGGAGTTGCTGATGGACAGAGAGGCCTGGCGTGCTGCAATTCATGGGGTCACAAAGCGTCGGACACAACTGAGTGACTGAACTGGACTAACCTATTCTTATCTCTTCTCTGAGTAGCTATATTTTTGAAAATGCTATACACTTTCTTACCTTCCTTCTTTGGCCTACCCTATTAATATAAAACAAGCAAGCAGGCTAGTAATAAGCAATCAATGAAGCAACTGCATAGACCAAGAGTCTAAGCAACTGTGAATTTTAAATATATTTACCGAATAGTTTTTCACCCATACTTGCAAATAACAACCAAAATAAGACTTGAAAAGGAAGGTAGAACAAAATGAATTATTCCAATGGTTAATTCTCACATGCCAACTTTGATTTCCTTTAGACTCATCTTCAACGCTGTGTTAGAGAACCATAATGATTACGTGATGCATGTCAAATATGTTTATCGAATCACAAAGTAATACATTTCACCTACTCAGAAAACATAACTTTGTACCGACAATGCAACAACCTTGAATAGTGATTTGATACCAGACCACAGAAAAAAATTGGCTATATTTCACCTCTACATGATTTGTATCTGAACAAGCAAAAGAGAAAGAGCTTCTCTAGAAGTACAAGGAAGGTATATCTCAATTCTTTCACCTAAGAAACCGGATGCAAGATCCTTTTACTTCTATTACATATTGACTATTCTGAAAACAAAGTATCTTATGAATACTTCAATAAGTATCTAATTAAACTACAGGTCATTTGTCTCACAAATGTTTAATGTCCATTATATATAATAACTAAATCCAATTTCAGTATCTTGAAATGGCTCACAGAAATTAAGCTATGCTCTAATGCTTATAATTTAACACTTTCATTTACTTCTGTCAAAGATAGAAGTTTAAGAACTTTGTGAAATTCTTTGGCTCATCCAAGAGAAGAAGAAATTGAGCAGTAATTATAAAGGCAATATTCTTAGAAAATTAAATTCTGGATAATAAGTGAACATGACCACTTACAGTGGTCAAATGAGAGGGCAGCCTCCAGCAGACAAGCAAGAGGGCATGTGGCAAATGAGCAGGTCCATTTAGCTCCAGAACTTGAAGAACCTGTGAACTAAAATATTGTCTGCCATATCAGTAAATAAAGGATGTTGCAGTCATCAAGCCATCACATTACAGCTGCCTGCACAGAAAGCCCTAAGGAAAATCAGGATGCAGACAAAGAAGCTGCCTACTGCCAAGCCCATCTCGAAGTCAGCTGCTTCAGCCACCCCTGACAATGCACCGAGACAACTCAGGACGAGAAAACGCAGGATACTGGCCCTAGTTAGCTAAAGTGTATATCAAAGAAATGCTTTCAGTTAGCCCTGACTCTTGAATCTTTCTATACATCATGTGAGCGTGCTCAGTTGCATGCAACTCTTTGTGACTCCCCGGCCTACAGCCCACCAGGCTCCTCTGTCCATGGAATTCTCCACACAAGAATGCTGGAGTGGGTTGTCATTTCCTACTCCAAGGGATCTTCCTGACCCAGGGGTCAAATTCACATCTCTTGCTTCTCCTGTATTGGTAGGTGGATTCTTTACCATTGAGCCACTAGGGAAGTCCCTTCCTACGCATGAAAAGAAAGTGAAAGTGAAGTCACTCAGTCGTATCCGACTCTTTGCGACCCTAGGACTGCAGCCTACCAGGCTCCTCCGTCCATGGGATTTTCCAGGCAAGAGTACTGGAGTGGGTTGCCATTGCCTTCTCCAGAGGATCTTCTGGACCCAGGGATCGAACCTGGGTCTCCTGCATTGTAGGCAGATGCTTTACTGTCTGAACCACCAGGAGAGTCCTATGCACAGAAAAGTGCTAACTTCCTTAACTTGAAGTATCTGGTTTTGTTTTATTAACAGTAATGTTTTGATGTTCAGACTATCTGGTCTTTTGTTGCAAAAACTCAAATATATCCTGGCTACCATCCCTGGCCTTTCTGGGAATAGTTTCTCAGCATATCGGAGATGCTGTGTTTTGGGCTTGAAATCCTTAGAATGTTCCCCAGATAAGACATAACTCTCAACTTTTAGATTGTGTAATTCTTTACAAGCCACAGTAGGACAGGAAGCAAGCAAGACCATCCCCCAAACAGGTACATCAATGCAGTGTGCTTCTTACTAAATAAATGGGATTTAGGGAGGATGAAAAAATCTATACCAATGAAATAATAAAAATTTCAAGAAGAAAGTCACTAAAGGAACATTTTGTAGGTTGCAAATGGTTAACACATGTCTTCTGTAGTTCTATGACTAGAATTTCTGAAACATTGGGTTGGCCAAAAAGTTAATCTGGGTTTTTTGTAAGATGTTATAGAAAAAACTGAATAAGCTTTTTGGTCAACTCAATAAATACATGTGCGTTCAGCAGTGATCTCATCCATTATAGCCAAATTTCTTTACTTTTTTTTCTAATAAAATTTATTCACATTTTCATTCATCTAATTATTGAGCACCTATGTCAGGGATTTAGTAGTACACAAAACAGTTCAAAATCCCAGGCCTTATGGAGCTTAATTCTACTTGAAAGATACACATGAAAAAAATAAGTAAAATATGTAGCATATTGTATTGTGATATGGGCTTCCTTGGTGGCTGAGAGGTAAAGAATCCGCCTGTAGTGTAGGAGACGCAGAGACACAGGTTCAATCCCTGGGTCAGGAAGATCCCCTGGAGGAAGAAATGGCAACCCACTCCAGTAATCTTGCCCAGAAAATCCTATGGACAGAGCAGCCCGATGGCTTATATTTTTAAATGGTTGAAAATCCTCAAAAGAAAGAGGAATACATGAAAGTTACATGAAATTTTCAAGATATATGAAAATTACATAAAATTCAAATTTCAATGCCCATAAATAAAATGTCTTTGGAACAAAGCCAGCTTCAATCATGTACTGTCTATGGCTGCTTGCATGCCACAAGGGCATGCAAAGAGCTGAGGAGTTGCAACAGACACATCATAACTGCAAAGCCCAAAATATTTTCTGTCTGGTCTGCTACAACAAAAGTTTGTCAATATTAAATAGGGAGACTAGGAAAGGTCTTAAAAGAAGATGTTATCTGAGTAAAGAGTTGGAAGGAGCTGAAGGAGTAAGCTTCTCAGAGTCACATGACCTGACTTATGCTTCAAATGCTGTGTTGAAGTAGATGAATAAAGGAGTCAACTGAAGTATTATAGGTCAGTAGTGATATCGACATCTTTGACAAGGATAGTTGCAGAGGAAGTTGGCTTATGCAGCTAGGAGAATGAAATGATTTATTGCAGGGAGAAGGACAATGTGAGAAAGTGTGGGAAGATCAGGAGCTCAGTTCTAGATTCGTTGTTTGAAGGGACCCCTGCAAGTGAAGATACTAATTGGGCACTAAAGAGACTAGTCTGGAATCCAAAGAAGAGATACTAGCCTGAAATACAAATTTAGGAATTACTTGGGGAGTCCTTTTGTTTCTGAATTTTTGGAGGCATAAAAATGCTGATGAGAAAAATCTGTACAGGGAAAAAAACAGTTAATATGACAGTCAGTGATACAGAAACAGAAAAACAAGAGGGAGGGAGGAGAGAGAGAGAAAGAGGGAGGGGTATCATCCTTAGTCAAGAATAAAATCATTTAGCGAAGAAATGAAGGTTTTGGGTCTAGCTAGAAGTATGGACAGTTTATCTATAATAATAGGAGGAAAGGTAGCATTAAAGGCCCAGATGCTAACAGAGGGTTAAATTTGCTGATGGTATACTGTGGAAGTTCCCTCTGATTACTTCTATGTTCTCAGTGAAAGAGGAAGCAAGGCCATCAGTTGAGTGCGTGATGGAAGAAGGACTGTGAATATTTTAAGTGAGACAGTTAAGTGTGAACAGTCATTTAGAGAAATGTCAGACAGACTAGAAAATTGTAGTAGGTTTGCCCTGAAGTGGTGATAGTGAGCTTAAAGTATGTTGTCTTCTCAAGCTACATTTTGCTTCAACATGCAGACAAGGAACCAGCAGAGATGGATTCAACCAGGTGTTGATTGGGCCCCAAAGACATGATAGGACAAAAATAAGCAAAGGAGCTGAGATTACATGCAAGGAAGTGATCATGACTGACTTTGAAAGGTAATCTCAATAAAGAGGAAAGTGAGGTTTGATGATCAAAAACACTGAAACACTCACGATCTCTGTGGACTGGAGATCCTAGTTGTGACCGAAGCATTTGGGAAGCTGGTGCCAGAGATAGAGATGGCAGGCAGGTAGGATGTGTGAAATAAGGTCATGGAGGCAGAGAAGGGCAACTGGTTAAGAGGGCTGTCTTGACAGAACAGAGTTAATAAAACATTTCAAGAGTTGGGCAGTGAATGATGAGCAATGCAGGCAGAGAAGAGAAATACAGACTCTTAAGGGGATTAGATTCTGGGGAAGGGGTATGACTTATGAGAACTAGGTCTTCTGGGGGTGATTTTTGTGAACAGGGGTAGAAAGCATGACTCAGATTAGTTCTGATGGCACCACAGAAAAAAATAACACAATTTCATTAACAAACACTATCAAGGAGGAGTGTGAGGATAACTTTTTAGTATTTTTTTTTTCCCCCAAGATAATCACTACTGCTAACACCTAACTTGAAGTTCTAAAGTAGCCTCTGGAACTTTTATCAAAAAATAAGCATGGCACCAAAATCATGTCTTAAGATGTTTCTAATGACTGATGAACACATTTCTTAATTGTATTATCAGATTGCTCTAGCAGTCTTGTAGTTCATGTTACTACCCTTAATTTTCCATGTACTTCAGTAGCTAAAAATAATATTCTCTAGGGAGGATTTGTGTCTGTCACTGCAAACAGCCAGAGAAAGCTACCAACCTCAAACCATATTTTACTTGGAGGGTCTTGACTCCATTGCAGGTTCTGCATGATAAATAGCACAAAGGCTCATTAATAGGAAAGCAGGGCTGCTAGTGGACTCAATGCTGAAGGGAATCCTCCTTCTCTAGGGGACTCACCACTTAGAATCTTCAACTCCAGTTTGAAGGTGTTCTACCCCTTGCCTTCAGAAGAGTGGTTCTCATCTCCCCCTTAAAAGTACAACAGCATTTCAGAAGAAAAACATGATCCTATCCTCTATCAGAAGACAGAACCTCTGTGTTTTTCTCTACTGACCAAAGTAGATGTCTTTGTGATTATAAAAGTCACTGAAATTTGAAGATGACATATTAAAGAGGAGTTAGTTAACAACAATTATGGAGCCTGCATCTTGTGCAGAAGACCATTCAAAGTAACGGGGGGAGTTAAAAGGAAAATGGATTTTGCTCTCAAAATGTTTTCAAACTCAAGGGAAGTGAAGAAGTGGCAAATATACAGATAAGCAACATATAACAAATACAAGCACACAGACAGCTAATGAAACATACTGACCTCTTCCTAGAACGTTATCCGCTTTTGGCAGGACTCCACTTTGTTTAGCTTACCATTGAGAACCACTACACAATCCACAGTTGATTTATTGGCAGTTATATGGTCCTTTTCCTATAAGGAACATGGACTGATTTTCATTTTGACACAACCCTTCCCTTATATTTCAGTCTGATATCATGCTGTAAGCAGGGGAATAATACTTCTTGCCAAAATAAAGTCTAATTTCATCCCCATAAAAAGAGAAGAAATGAATTTGCTTGTCTTCATCTATTCTCTCTCTTCATCATTAAGCAGCAAATTAGACTAGTGACCAAATATATTTTGTTCCTTTCTTCACTTACAGAAAGAGTAGTAAGTGGCATACTTTTCATGCTGCCAGGATTGATTTTCCCAGGATGGATGAAGGATTTATGTGTCTACTTTTATTGTTGTCTATCCAAAATCATGCTTTTTCTCATGTGGGTGCAAACTCACTTACTGGGATATCTGCACTCTAATGTCACTACGTAAGCTAGTCACATATGCACTGCTGTCACCTGCAGTATTTGAACTATCCTTATAATCTCAATTTGCTACCTGCTTTCTAGACACAGTTCCCCTGGTAAAAACAACATTAGCCTGCTGTTAACCTTAAACATGACAAATCATTTTCATTCCCAGCGCAATTATTTGTTTGATAGGCATTGTATACAAAGCCCCTAGATCTTTTATAACCCTTAGTGTCTTAATGGGTCTGAAAGCCTGTCTTCCATTATTTATACTACAGGTATCTTACTTTTTTTTTGCTATTTAAAAGTTTTTCAAAGCACATATACTTATATGATCCCAGATCCTGAAGGATTAAGTTGTTCAAAGTAACATATTCAGTGATCAGTATTGCTGAGTCCAAACCCAATTCTTTCCACACTATTTCCATTTCTCTTTCTACTCTATTCTTTCAACTTACTGTGATGGTAATACAGTGATTGTTTCATCGTGGTAAACACTAGCAGTGATTCACAATGTTTGTCACAAGCATTTGGAGAGATTGCATTGACAATATCCTGCATCCTTAAGGGCATAACGCTAACTGGAAGATGGAGAGAATGACAGACAGAGGTATTGAGAGATACAGAGAATCTATCTGCACCAACATGAATTTTCTATGATTTTTCTTGAACACTATAAAAAGTATCTGGGGTCGATGAAGCCATTCGTAATTTAGCCTTTATTTCTTGCTTCATGTATTCTAAGAGTGAAAATAAATCAATAACTACTTGAAGAAACATGAAATTAATTTGTATCTTTATAACTGGTTCACTGCTTATCAACAACAGGATTAAGATTATAATGCTTTGATATTTAAAAACAAAACACTGGTGTCCAAGATTAACCACATGAAATTTCTATTGAGGTTTTTAGTCTTTGAAGGCACAATCATGTCACAATCAATCATGCTAAATGCCTGTTATTTTAATTTATTTGATTAATAAACATATTTTTCATTTATGAAGTTCTGAGTGGAGAATGATTAAAAACATGGTTAATATTGTTTTCAGCTATCCACCAGAGTATAAGGAAAACTAAGATTATAAAACATGAATTGCAAGGCAATTAAAGTAATAAAATAATTTTTAATCAATTAGAAGCATCAAGGGTGTGCTAGTAGCACCATACTTCTTTTCTGGAAGAAAGTTCCAGAAACTTTGTAACACTTACTTCAGTGATCCATCTTAACTGTAGCCATTCTTGCTAGTATTTGTTAATGGGAAAAGATAGTATTCCAGATAAGCAAAATACAGAATTATCATCACATATGTTATCTCAGTTAAAGAGCATTACAATGGGGGTTTCTCCAAGCTATCTGATCAACATAATTATATTTTGTTCAGACAGATCATTCCTGCCAAAAAACAAAAAGACCTCAGATTTTAAAGGTGTTGATAAACTTATTCTTCAAAAAGGAGGAAACGTTTTAGACAAATAGTGAAACAGTATGTATGTGTATGTATGTGTGTGTATGTGTGTATACATATGTATATACACACACACACACACACACACACACACACACATATATATATATATATCTCCAAATTGGCAAGTGGGAACAATTCTAGATTAATAGTAGGAAGATCCAAATTTTAATTTTTACTTTAGCATTTCCTACCTATATGACTTAGGAAAAATCATCCAACACTGTCAAATCAGTTTCCTAAATGAAAAAAAAGT
Source organism: Redunca redunca (assembly GCA_006410935.1). Classification (NCBI taxonomy): domain Eukaryota; kingdom Metazoa; phylum Chordata; class Mammalia; order Artiodactyla; family Bovidae; genus Redunca; species Redunca redunca. Next base: position 128,315 of record SJYQ01004098.1, read on the forward strand.
AAATAAACTTACTAAAATAACCTTTGTCTTCCTCATTAGATAGTATGAGGAATAATAAAGAAGGTATACAAACATTTGGCAAATGTATAAAACACTATAGGAATGTTAGATATTATTTTACAGCATGTTACCAAAAGAAGAGCTATAATATTTTAGTGGTAATGTACAATCTTCCAGATGACAGTACTGTCTTAGTAGAAAAAACTACATCAAGGGTGAAAATACATTATGTATAAGGGTAAGGTAATCATGCGAAGAGTTGACTCATTGGAAAAGACTCTGATGCTGGGAGGGACTGGAGGCAGGAGGAGAAGGGGACGACAGAGGATGAGATGGCTGGATGGCATCTCTGACTCGATGGACGTGAGTCTGAGTGAACTCCGGGAGTTGGTGATGGACAGGGAGGCCTGGCGTGCTGCGATTCATGGGGTCGTAAAGAGTCGGACACGACTGAGCGACTGAACTGAACTGAAGGTAATCAGCCCCAAAGTGAAAGAAAATTAACATTTTTCATTCTTTAATTTGTGGGGGTAAATTCTGTTTTGTAAATTCTTCAGTTGAGGAACAGCAATAAGCCTTAGAAAATCTCCTAATCTGGCTTATTCTCAAGAGGCATCTGAGGAGACATAAATATTTGTGAAAAGAGCATAGACGTAAATGCTGGAGGGATTTCGACTCTGGCAAAAAGTAAAATATATTAACAGAACACAAGGAAATTCACAACAGCATATGGTTAAACTTCAGCTCGAAGTCACAAGAGTATCCATTGTGAGAAGACTGAACGTTGTGCACAGAAAGAATTTTATTAGAGAAAAAATTAAACTGAACGCATCTGGTTACCCATGGGGTTGTTGCTATTTAGTTTGGAAAATTTCATTACTGTTATAAATCTTCAACATAAATGCTAAAGACTAACACCTACTGTGCAAGAAAAAAGAACAAAATTAAGGTTTTTAATCAAGAAATTAAGAGCTCCCTGGGAAACATTTGGGGGAAAAGGATGCATCATATTTCATCCTTTTGCAAAAAAAGAAAGCCTGAAAAAAAAATTTAGACCTTTCAGCAGGAATGGGCATTAAGGACTTCCCAGGTGGTGCTAGTGGTAAGAACCCACCTGCCAATGCAAGAGACAAAAGATGCGGGTTTGATCCCTGGGTTGGGAAAATTCTTTGGAGGAAGGTATGGCAGCCTTCTCCAGTGTTCTTGCCTGGAGAATCCCATGAACAGAGGAGCCTGGCGGGTCACAAAGAATCAGACATGACTGAAGTAATTCAGTGTGCACTGGTATTTAGACACTCATGATTACGGAGAAAAATCACTCAGCAATGGAAATAGATTTCTCTCTTAGTATAGCATACTCATTAAAAGTGAAAGGTGAAGTTGCTCAGCCGTGTCCAACTCTTTACGACCCCATGGACTGTAGCCTACCAGGCTCCTCCATCCATGGAATTTTCCAGGCAAGAGTACTGGAATGGGTTGCCATTTCCTTCTCCAGGGGATCTTCCTTACCCAGGGATCGAACCCGGGTCTCCCTCATTGCAGGCAGACACTTTACCGTCTGGGCCACCTAGGAAGCAGCCTATATTCATTAAAAGAATTCATTAAACAGATATGACATCCTCTTATTCTAAAATCCTTAGAAGAGTGTTACATACCCTAATCTATTTACCAAGTCTTCTCAGTGGGTATTTAGCTTCTTTCTACTTTCTTTGCTGTTAGAAACAATGATGTGGAACACAGAGATGGTATTTGATACTGATTTTCAAGGATGGATTCATGGGGCCAGGGAGAAGAATAGGACAGGATGTGTGGGCAGGAGAAGAATTTCAGGGGAATAGAAGGGTAAAGTTGCATGAAATTTCACAGCACGAAGAGTTCGTGGATGGTGGTGGTGCTGGTGATCAGGAGATAGTAAAAGTTAGTGCCTTGTATGGTTGCATGCACTGGGTAGGGGCACTGGGTAGGGGCACCTTTGCTCAGGTGAACTCAGCTTTTACATCTTGGGTTTCTGATAAAACTTCTGTTAGAAAAATGATTCCATTTCTGCCCATGACATGTGGGAAAAGATTATCAGTACTAGAAGTCAAAGAATATTTATATTTGTTATTTCAAAGAAACATGCGTGCATTGGAAGCCACTTTAGTTGGGAAAGAGTTTAGTCAAACTCTTTGCAATCCTATGGACTGTAGCCCACCAGGCTCCTCTGTCCAGGGGATTCTCGAGGCAAGAATGCTGGAGTGGGTTGCCATGCCTTCCTCCAGGGGATCTTCCCAGCACAGAGATCAAACCATGTCTCTTAAGTCTCCTGCATTGGAGGCAGATTCTTTACCACTAGTGCCACCTGGGAATCCTAGAACAAACATGCTGAGATACAATTCTCATGGCTAAATTAGAGGATCAGATTGAGGAATCTGAGATTTGAGGCAGAGAAAGCAGTAGCTTGAATTAGAATCTTGGTCCTGCCTCTAGTTAGGTATGTGACTGCAGGCAGATCACCCGTCTTCGTCTGTTTATTCGACAGCTATTTGCTAAGCATTCACTATGGAAAGACAACGTGCTGGTGTATAAAATGAACATACACTCTGCCCTCACGGAGCCTATAGTCTTGTGACGGGAATGAACATCAAATCATCACAAAACTAAACGAAGATCAACTATGATACAAACTATAAATATGAAGCAAACGATAGGAAGAAAATGCAGCTCAGAGTTTTCCCTCAATAATGATCGCCAAGTTGAGATCAGAAGAATGAGCAGAAATTCACAGAAAAGGGAGGTACAAGTTCAAATTCTGGAGTTGGGACAAAGAAGCGCATGTATAAGGCCCTGATAAAAAAAGTAGGCTAACAAGTGCTTGCTCAGGAAGCAAAGGAGAGAGACGTGACTACTCACTCAAGACTCTATCAGAACTTAGTGAATGAAGGGCCCCCACATGCTTCCTTTCCCAAGTAGCTTCTCCCACTGATAACACCACACATACTTTGGTGTAGGTATGGTAAACTTCCTGAATGTGACAGAAAACTGACTATCCCAAACAGTGGCTCTAGAACTATCCCATAGACTCTTTTAGAAACACAGAAGGCATATTTGAATAATCTGTAAAATACCTGTAAATTCAACTGAATAAAAGCAACTTGGTTTGTGTTGGTTCAAAGGGATGCATCTGTGATACTTGAAGAGTTTTCTTTCAATCATATACATGTCAAATTTTTATAGTAAGAAGAAATCATCAGATACAGAGCAGTCTTCCTCATCTGAATGTAAAATTCCATTTCTAATATTTAAGAAGAAAGAGCTTGTTAAGCAAATTAATATTGTAGAGAGGGTTTCCTGAAGACATATTTAACCTATGTGCAAGGCCAACTACTTTATAACACATGGCCAATATGCAAATGAGAAGCTACTAAATGTAAATTAGTTTGTTCATTACAATGGTCTAGTAAGGCTTAGAAATGCATGATCATTAGTGAAGTCACTGTGATAAAGTTATAAAGCTGCATTTTCTATTAAAACACCTTCATTCTCTATTCCTTTCACTCATTCACACTCACTCACTAAACCTGCTCCTTGGGGAGTCTTCCCTATCTCAGGACATGGCAATTCTAGTCTTCTGAAAGTTTCCCAAGTAAAAAACCATGGGATCATCTCAACTTTCTCCCTCACACCCTACATCAAATCCATCATCTAATATGTAGGTTCTGCCTAAACATATGTACACACGGACAGACACTCACGTACACCCATGATCATCATACCTCTGCAAGAATTTTTTCTTAGTCATCTTTGTAGTTTCACTCTTTTTTTTCTGCTTTTTTTAACCACCTTCCCAGCACACCCCAGATTTCACTCTTAATTGGCCCTAACATATCAAAATTAGGCATCACAAAGCCTTTTGATATCTTTCCACAAACTTTGGGTTAAAAACACTTATTCTTTGTGTTCTGTTTTTTTTTTTCATTGCTTTACAGAATTGTTCTGTTTTCTGTCAAACCTCAACATGAATCAGCCATAGGTATACACATATCTCCTCCCTCCAAAATCTCCCTCCCATCTCCTGTCCCATCCCACCCCTCTAGATTGACAGAGAGGCCCTGTTTGAGTTTCCTGAGCCATACAGCAAATTCCCATTGGCCATCCATTTTACATATGGTAATGTAAATTTCTATGCTACTCTTTCCATACATCTCACTGTCTCCTCCCCACTCCCCAGGTCCACAGCTCTATTCTCTATGTCTATTTTTCCATTGCTGCCCTGTAAATAAATTCTTCAGTACCATCTTTCTAGATTCTGTTTATATGCATTAGAATACAATATTTCTCTTTCTCTTTCTGACTCACTTCACTCTGTAAAATAGGTTCTAGGTTCATTCACCTCATCAGAATTGACTCAAATGTGTTCCTTTTTTTTTTTTTAATGACTGAGTAATATTCTGTTGTGTACACATTGACCAGAACTTCTTTATCCATTCATTTGTTGATGGACATCTAGGTTGCTTCCATGTTCTAGCTATTGTAAATAGTGCTGCAATGAACAATGGGTTACATATGTCTTTTCCAATTTTGGTTTCCTCAGGGTATATGGCTAGGAGTGGGATTGCTGGGTCATATGGTGGTTTTATTACTAGTGTTTTGTGTTTTTTTTTAGGAATCTCTATACTGTCTTCCACAGGTTTTTAAAGTAACTTCCAAACCTGCATCTCTACCTCCCCTAATTTTCAGGCTTGTATTCAGTTGTCTGATCTGCATGGAAAGACATCCAGCAGTCAACGTCAATGCGTTGTCTTGCCTAGGAGAATGTTCATCTTTTAAGATTCCCTATTTAAATAACAAGTGGCAGAATTCACTTGATCACCCAAACTCCAGAATCCTTCCTCTGCCTTACTTCCTTGCCCCTACTACAGAATCACCAAATGCTGCCCATTTGATCTCCTAAGTACTTCTCAAATATGCCTCTTCTCCCTCTCCCACTTAGCACTGTCCTCGTCTAAGGGAGCTTATTAGTATTCTCGTCATTTGAGACCTCAGTTTATCTCCTCCTCTGTTCAGACAAGAAGGGCAGGAGAAGAGGTTCCTCTGTAGAGAGGTAACAGGCACAAGCTGAGAATAAACTCATCTGCTACAATCCCTTGCTACCTTCTTAGACTCTCACAAAAACAAGCCCAACAACACGCTGACAACTTCATTTGATACACAGGAAAAAAGAAGTCAGAACAAGAGTTGTAAAAAACATTTTACTGCCCTTTCTTCCCTGTTTTATATGATACCTTTGGGAATTCATTGGAGGTCCTTTCTCATTCACTGAGCTTGGCAGCTACGACTCTCAGACACAAAGAAAAAGGAGAAGTCTGGAGATGTCTAGAGGGCTATGTTTTCCTTTTCTTTGCTTTTTTTGGTTAAGTTCAGTCAGGGCAGAAAATATTAAAATATGCAAAATATCACTTGAGCACAAGAAATGTAGCTATGCACCTTAAGTTTGCAAGGCTTTTCTTCTCTAATGCTGCATTACTATTTTGCTGAGCTACTCCACAGGATAAGGTAAAATGGACTCTGATAGCGGAATGTGTACACACATACAAATATACACACAGGGTAACACTGTGAATAGCCAACAGATTTCCTTATATGCTGCCAAGAGACAGAACAGGGATCTCTGAAGCATAAATAGTACTTCAATACTGAATACACCATATCTTAAAAATGTTCCGTATTACCACAATTACATTTCAAACCTGTGTGCAAACAACTGTTTACATAACTATAGGAGGAACGAAGCATTACGCTTCTCTTTAACTTTGCATGCATCTATTTCTCAAGGAAAGGAGCATCCGAGCTTTGCTTGTCTCTTTTCGGTTGTAGTAAATACAACTTGATACTGCTTCATAGAGGGATCCCTGATAGGGAACCTATATTAAAAGGTTGGTTTTTAATCACGGGGATAGCAAGAACATAGATGCTATATTTATTTAACTGAACTATACAAAACAACTTATTATAAATAGAAACATGTATTTAGAAAGGTAAGGGTAAATTATGAAAATGATACAAATAATATGGTGAAGTCTGCTGATTGCTCCCCTAGTACAATCTGGTTTTCCCTTCTTCCTGAGTAAAGGGCTACCCACTAGATACAATATTCCCCACTTTGTCCTGTGGCCAGGCTTGGTCATGTAATTAAGTTCTTGCCACTGAAATGTAAGCAGAATGGATATGTATAACTTGTGTAAAAGAAAACTATTACCCTGAACTTCCTTTCTTTTTTCTCCAACATATCAGGATAGAGCCATGCCTATAATCAATTATGACCAGGCAGACGAGGCTAATACTCTCTGGGGTGGCAGAATGTAAGGAGGAGTCCCTTAGATTCTCCTGGGGGCTCGGAACAGTCAGGCCTGCCTTCTGTCACATTATGTTCAGGTTTGGGGGTATCTGGGTTATATGGGATACGACTGAATGTATATATTGATCTACCAGTGTTTCAATGAGGTAGAGTACTGGAGGAGCTCTTGGAGTGTTGAGTGTAAGAGGAATCTAATGAGTGTGAACTTCATTAGTGAAGTATTAGGAACAGATTTACATTTTAGAAATATCACTTGGCAGCTACCAGGAAATGGATCTAAGAGGGAAACACAATTCATGCAATAGTAGGATCACCCTGAGATGGGTACAAGAGTAATGTGGGAAGAGATAGAAAGTGAAGGAAGACAGATTTGAGAAGAGAGGGAGCACGTCACAAAAGGGCAGACTTGGAGCTGTGTCTATGTCTCTTGGTCAGTGCCCGGGCACAGGATGGCACCATTCATAAACCCTGGGGATTCGATAAATACTAATCTCAGAAAACCATCTTATCCAAAGAGGTTAACTTTCTGCAGATGCTTGTGATATGTCAGCTGCATGACTCAATGCATAACAGTGGAAATAGAACCTTCAATATTAAATTACAGCGAATGACTTTTCTCCCTAAAGGGCATAGATGTGTCACTTTTAGCAGGATACGATGTTAGAATAAAGTACTTTCGTGATTATATTTCATTTGATTTCCCCAACTATAATTGGTTTCTTTCTTTCCTCCTTCACTCAGCACATAGATTTCAGTAATTTTTTTCCAAGGCAGACAAAATCTAAGAAAATACATCTATATCTAACCTTTCTCCTCTAAGGCTTCTGAAAATCAGGTATTTTAATGCCACACTTAAAACATCTAAACCATGGTAACAATCTTACAGAATATGACTGTGCCTAGTCTTTCCAACCAACTTATTAAGAATTTGATGTGAAAAGGAAGGCATAAAAAAATGGTAATTATGGGGACAGGAAGCTGCTTTTTCTCTCCATGTGCTCTATCACAATTAAAATTTGAGTTCATGAGCCCATATTGACTGTAATCCTAGGATATATGCATTGAATTCTGTAAAATGTAGCAAGCAGAAAGCACATGCATAGAAACACAAAAAAGACCATAAAAAATCTGCCTTTTTGTTTTTATGCTATCAAGCCAATCCCTTGTTCCGCCTTTATTAAGATGCAACACTAAACCCCTGGAGGCAACTCTGCGCAAGAAAGATCCTGACCTAGCAGAGGTCAGCATTTAGAGTTGAAAGCAGTTTCTTTTGCTCACCACCATGCCATACTTCAAACTGAGATTCTCACGATGAGCCTGTAAAGATTTTAAGGATTTAAAATTTAAGGATGTTGTAGCTTATGCTTTTGTTCTTATACTTCTAACATAGGCATCATGCTGGCTAGAGAGCAGGCTATAGCAATTTGTTTGATTTAGTTTGAGAGCGCTTATTGGGCCTAAGTGATTAGTTTGGTTAAATGCACATAAAAAATACAAAAATGTGTGTGCTGTATTGTGAATTAGTTATCTTCTGAAACACTTCAGTTAATAATAGCAAGTACCAAAGAGTCAATTTAAAACAATAACAATTATAGTGACATTCATTGAATGCTCATGATGTGCCCTTCAATTTTTTTTCAATTCTCACACCAGCCCAACACAAAAAAAAGAAATTCAAGTTAATTTGAATGCAATGCAACATGTAAGTGGCTGAACCAGAATAAATGCAGACCTTGTACTCAGTTTTATAATATAGCAAAAGCCTAGTAAGCAGATGTTCCAGAAGAGCCCAAGTTAGGAAGTATAGAGAAGGAAGCAATCCAAAGCTCACTATTATCACTCTGATTTTAAAATCAGGTGATAATGCTGATGACAGCTAACCTTTGTGGTACACTTCCCTGGTGGACTGGACAGTAAGGAATCTGCTTGCCGTGCAGGAGACCCATGTTCGATCCCTGAGTCTGGAAGATCCCCTGGGAGAGGGAATGGCAACCCACTCTAGTATTCTTGCCTGGAAAATCCATGGACAGAGGAGCCTGGCGGGCTACAGTCCACTGGGTCTCAAAGTGGACATGACTGAAAGACTAATATATATCATATATACTGTGTTTCAGGCACTATTTAAAATGCTTAAAATCTATGAACTTCTTTGATTCTCAAGATGATTTTATGATTTAAGTATTACTAATAACCCATTTGCAGTCCATGGGGTCGCTAAGAGTCAGACACGACTGAGCAACTTTACTTTCACTTTTCACTTTCATGCATTGGAGAAGGAAATGGTAACCCACTCCAGTGTTCTTGTCTGGAGAATCCCAGGGACGGGGGAGCCTGGTGGGCTGCCGTCTATGGGATCACACAGAGTCGGACACAACTGAAGTGACTTAGCAGCAGCAGCAGTAGCAATAACCCATTTAACAGAAGAGGAAATTGAAAGACCAGGGGGTTAAGGAATAAACTCAAGAACACAAAGTAAATGGTTTAGGTGGAACTGGTTGAAATGGGAAAAGCCAATCAAGAAAAGAATGCTGGCTGTTAAATTGTGCATGTGTGTGTGCCAAATCGCTTTAGTCACGTCCGACTCTCTGCGACCCTATGGACTGTTGCCCTCCAGGTTCCTCTGTCCAGGGGATTCTTCAGGCAATACTGGAGTGGGTTGTCATGCCCTCCTACAGGGGATCTTCCTGACCCAGGGATCGAACCTGCACCTCGTACATCTCCTGCATTGGTGAGCGGGTTCTGCACCACTAGCGCCACCTGAGAAGTCCAGCTGTTAAACGAGGGGCCCACAGTCTCATGGCACATTAGAATCAACTGGGGAGGTTTAAAAACTAGGGTGATGGGTTCCGTATTTGACCAATTAAAGTCAGGGTGTCTGGTGAGACTTAGGGCTCACAACGTTGGGAAAGCTCCCAGGTGATTCTAATAGAGCTAAGGATGAGACTCACTGTACAGAACAAAGTCAAGACTACTATTTCTATTCTTGGAAAATTAACATTTGGGCTCAAGACCAATGGCAGGAGGTAGATTTAAAAACTCAGTAGTAAATAAGAGAACTACTACTTTTGTTGTGATAGAAGATATGTTAGCATTGATTGTAAACAAAATCATTACAGATGACCTAAAACAGAATCCCAGAGTGAATGTAGGATGCTGGGCTTATTTAATGAATATCCAAGTTGACCTTCTTATTGGTTTTAATCAGATAGTAAATGTACCCTATTGTTTCCAGAAACAGTCTAGGAAAACTAGACCTTTTCTCAAAGCCATAGTTATATATATATATGTGCATTCCTTGGTTTTCCACCCTTGCTCTACTTTTCCTCAACTGATGGAACTCACAGAAGAACTAATAGCAAATGTAAGTTGGGGAGTGGGCTCAAATTGAGTGCTCTCTTCCAATGATAAAGTGTTAATTCTACAACCCCATTAAAACCAGATCACCACCACCAAACCCCAACATAGAAGGTACAGTTAATACTCTGGCCCTTGCTTCCTGACCCAAAGAATCACAACCAGGCTAGACACAGTGATGGCAGGAAGAATCTGGGGGCGGAGGCGGGGGGAGTGGAACTCTCCCTGGAAAATGCACATACTAGTTTAGCCAATTTGTACCTTTTGTCTTTAAAATTCTTAACCACAATCAGGTTTCTTAAAATGTAGGCAGTTTTTCTTTTAGAGACTATACCCTTTTGTTCATGCTTATGGTTGACATAAAACCCTAAATTCCCAGGGCTGTGGCTATGGCTTGTCATATTAGGTCTTTGGCACACTTGCCCTCTCCATATAGGTGCCACACCTTTTTTTTTTTGGTCATTTCCCTCTTCACTGGTGTTTTTGTCCTGTTATGGCTTCAAATTTCAAAATAGGTCATTCATGGACAATAGCACAGGGAAATAAACCACAAAATCTAGTCCTATTTCATTTCTTCATAAAATTGACTAATGGGGAGGAAAACTTTTTGGCTTATTATCACAAGTTGTTTTTCACATACTGTTATTTTTAGCATTGACATATTTGTCACTAGTTTTATTATTATTATTTAATTGCAGGCTAATTACAATATTGTGGTATCTTCTGCCATATATTGACATGAATCAGCCATGGGTGTACATTTGTCCCCATCCTGAACCTCCCTTGCACTTCTCCCCCCAACCCCATCCCATCCCTCTGGGTTGTCCCAGTGCACTGGCTTGGAGTGCCCTATTTCATGCACTGAACTTGGACTGATCATCTATTTCACATACGGTAATATACATGTTTCAAGGCTAATCTCTTAAATCATTCCACCCTGCCTTCTCCCACAGAGTCTGTGTCTCTTTTGCTGTCTCGTGTAAAGGGCTGTCATTACCATCTTTCTAAATTCCATATACATGCATTAATATACTGTATTGATGTTTTTCTTTCTGACTTACTTCACTCTGTATAACAGGCTCCAGTTTCATCCACCTCACTGGAACTGATTCAAATGAGTTATTTTTAATAGTTGAGTAATATTCCATTGTGTATATGTATCACATTTCTTATCCATTCATCTGTCAATGGCCATCTAGGTTACTTCCATGTCCGAGCTATTGCAAACAGTGCTGCAATGAACACTAGGGTACATGTATCTCTTTCAATTCTGGTTTCCTTGGTGTGTCACTAGTTTTTTAAAAAAAGAAATCTAATATAGGGTAAATCACCTGTGGAGAGGGAGAAATGCCTTTTAGGGGCAATTTTTAAAAAATATTTGGCAAGTTTTGAATAAAGTCTGAATGGATTTGTAAAATCAGTGTGTACCTTATTATTTAGTTTGTGTTTTGTAGAGGAAATTGAGGTCTCTAAAGCAGTCAAACCATTGGGTTAAGCAAAGAAGTTTAAGAGTTAATATCGCTTTTCTAGGTAATGATAAATATACCTTGTTTGGATAATATAGCTGTATAGCAGCTGGTCCTAAAGTTTATAGCTACTCATTCTAATAGATTCGTTATAACTTCTACCACAGGCTGAGTTTCAGAAACTGAATATATGAACACTTATTAAAAGACCCAACAATCTGAGTGACTCTGAATTTCCTGAGAGTATGAATTCATTTAAAATTTGAGAGAGCACCCAGTTCATTAGAATCACTGTCTCCTGAGAATCAGGTAAAGAGACCCAAGAGACCCAGGGTGTGTGCAGGTCAGGAGCAGCAAGAAAATATTTCAAGATTCTCCATTCAGTGAGAGTTAAAAGATCAACATTATTTCTGAAAATCTTTAAAAACTCACTCACATGGCTCGTGATGCTTCAGTAAACTATAGTACAGCCTCTCAGTGTGTTCTTGGCAGCCACTCTCGTGTTTGATTTTATTTCCAGCATTGTAAAAGATCATCATGTTTTGTGCTGAGCAGCCCATGTTGTGGTTGGCTTGCATTTAGAGGCTGAGTTTTATTGGGGGAGGGACATGTTTAACACAACATGTTTCAAACACGAGAACTACACTCAGTGGTGCAAGATGTCCATACTAGAAAAGGACAGGAAGCCAACACAGACTGAGAGGACAGAAGCTTCCTGGGAATCCCTTCACAATATTGACCGAGCACCTACTGTATTCCAGGAACCACTGTATGTGCCGGGGAGAGCGAATACAGAAAACAAAGCCCTTGCCATCACGGAGCTCCTGTTCTGGAGAGCGGATGCAGTTAACGCAAAGATGTAAGAAAATATATATGCTGATAAAACCAAAGAGAAAAAGTACCACAGGACAGGATAAAAGAGGTACGTACTGGTATAGCAGTGTTTCCTGTGGGGCAGAATGAGAAATCTTACTGACACAAGTTGCTATTAACGTTTGAGCAGAGAGTCTAGAAGGTGCCAGAGCTAGCCATGCTGCTATCTGGAGGAAAAGCATGGCAGCCAGAGGAAAGAATATGATTATAAATGCCTGGAGGAAGGAACATGCTTGAGTCTGAGATGGGTAACACCAATCTGTTCACTGTTTATGTAACCTGGCAAGTGGAATTGATTTCTTTATTTATGAATTATTCTATGTGAAAAATATATAGACAAATTCCTGCAATGTAAATAATTTAGCACTGGCTGTGGACCAAGAAGTATTTTAAGTGCTCTCTACATACTGTTTAATTCCCATTACAAACCCTCTGTGGTAGTTATTGTTACCTCCATTTACAGAGTGAGCAAATGAAGCTTAGGGATGTAAGCAACATATCCAAGATCTCAGAGTGAGAGGAGGTGAAGCCCTGTTGTACACCCAACCCATCTGATTACAGGGCCTATCCTGCTAAGGTATGTTGCCTGCCAGCCTGTGAAAACAGCATGATTCCATTGGGAGAACACTGTAGAGACTGTTCTTCCCAAACCAGGGAAGTCACTGAAGAATGCTATTTATAGCAGCACCCAGGAAATAGACAAAGTCTATGTGGCAGCTGAGATGGTAAAGCATCTGCCTACAATTCCAGAAACCTGGGTTCAGTCCCTGGGTTGGGAAGATCCCCTGGAGAAGGAAATGGCAACCCATTCCAATACTCTTGCCTGGAGAATCCCATGGATGGAGGAGCCTGGTAGGCTACAGTCCATGGGGTCGCAAAGAGTTGGACACGACTGAGCGACTTCACATCACAGCACATCACATGTACTACACATGTCTGTGCACAATCTAGAAAGCAAAACCCAAAGTTTCTTTGTGAAATATCAGGTTGGAAGTATGATATTGAAAGTATGAAAAAAGTCTCTTTTCACTGATGCCATATGAGTGGAATATAGTTTTCCCTAAACATCAAAAATGTTTTGCTGCCATTAAGGCACATAAAATATGATTCATGACTAAGTGATGGGTTGTGATGGATATAGATTCCAAAAAACATGTAAAAATAAAAACTTGATTTTTAAAACACATTAAAATATATCTGAAGGGGTTTCACTATATCAAGGACCATTTAGCACTATATACTGTAATTTCATGAAAACAGTTCAAAATAAGACATTCAAAACTTGTAGTAATGAACTGCCCTTTAACTTTCAAACTTTACTGATGGTATATATCATGTTTTGTCATCATTCCTGCCTTCACTAGGAATTCTAACTTGTTCTGAGGCTACTGCCAGCACCTATCTGGCAGAACTTTGGTTATTACCAGAGCCTAGCATTGAAGCGACTTAGCAGCAGCAGAAGCAGCAGCATGTTCTAGTCGGAGAAGGCAATGGCACCCCACTCCAGTACTCTTGCCTGGAAAATCCCATGGACGGAGGAGCCTGGTGGGCTTCTGTCTGTGGGGTCGCACAGAGTCAGACACAACTGAAGCGACTTAGCAGCAGCAGTAGCAGCATGTTTTAGTACACTTTAAGTAGCACATACATATTTGAGGAGGTAATAAATTTCCATTAAGTCAGAGTTAAAAATTCAAGTTTTAAAAAGAATTGAGTCACATAATATCTTCATCCTATGGTTCCTTTCAAATAAACATCTTCATCATACCCAGCAACTTCAGTTTAGACATATTAGACATATGGAGAAGAAAATGACAACCTACTCCAGTATTCTTGCCTGGAGAATCCCAGAGACAGAGGAGCCTGGTGGGCTGCCGTCTATGGGGTCGCACAGCGTCAGACACGACTGAAGCGACTCAGCAGCAGCAGCAGCAGGACTGAATATATTAAGGACTATAAGATCAATTCTAAATTACTCAATAAAAGCTTCTTACTGTAATACTCAATGACACTTAATTAAACAGATTAAAAATATACAATCAATTTAGCATATTTCTAAGTAGGCTTTTTTTTTCCTTTCCAGGAATTTTTTAAAGGAGAATGTTAATATTACTTTATTTATATGTGGGAGAATTTTAGCTTCTTGTGTATTGAAACATTCAGTTCAGTCGCTCAGTTGTGTACAACTCTTTGTGTCCCCATGGACTGCAGCATGTCAGGCTTCCCTCTCCATCACCAACTCCCAGAGCTTGCTCAAACTCATGGCATCACCAACTTGATGGACATGAGTTTGAGCAAGCTGGGAGTTGATGATGCACAGGGAAGCCTGGTGTGCTGCAGTCTATGGGGTTGTACTGGAAATCAAAATAACCTTAATATATGAACATACATATTATACATCTCAAATACATCTTTTGACCATAATAAACATATAGTAGGATAAAATAAGATCTGATATGACACATCTATATCATTCTACCATAACTTGCATTTAAAGAACACAAATTAACAGCTAAACTTTATAAAGAAACCACCAGGTAAGTAAGAGTCTACTGTCCAAATTCTAAACTAACATTTCACAACATCATTTTGCTTGCTTCAGCTTATTAAAGAAAAGGAAATAAATTATTTCCATGAGAAAATGAGAAGCATATTTACTGTGGTTGCATAAGTCAGCCCAAGACAACCAATACATCTCAAGCAACATGAAACTAGTAATCTGTTTGCTATGTTTCTTAAAGTCCCTAAATAGTCCTTGAAGACAACATAGTGAGTTCATGCATTTTTAGGCATTGTATAAGCTGTGGAAAATGCAAACTTTCAAAACTCATAAACTACATAAACTACTCATAAAAAAAAAAAAACAAAAAAACTAAGAAACAATTAAATCCTAAGCCTGCAGCAGCTACAGCTCTGATACAGCAGAAATCACAACATTCTTGTTTCTCATTATATCCCTGGTACTTATATTAGAACCTGACATATAACAGGCACTCTGCTTGGCTGGATCTGTATTCTGACTCTACCAGTTGCTGTGAGATCCTGGAAAACTTACCCTGACTCTGTCTCTCCATCTGTAAATAAAAATGGGGTAGAATTGAACTTTTAATGTTTAACTAGTATAGATATTATTAGGCTGAGACTTCCTAATTAAAAAAAAAAAATTTGTCTAATCTCAACATTATGTTTATTCATCTACAAGTTATAGAGATATTGGTTGGCAATAATTTATAATACAAGCAGAAATACAGACCTATAATAGTTGTTTACCAACTTTTACGCCACTCAATATTATCATTTCCATTTAGGTGAATGCTCTCTTTTATTTACCTCATTAAGTGTGCGAGAAAAAGGTTCCTACGTTCGAAGCATGGAAACACAGTTTATACAAATGCGAATGTTAACAATGGGTTTAAAGCAATCATATGGTACTCCAGCGCTTATGGAATAACCCATCATCTGCTCACCACACAAGTTCCTCACAAGAAGAAAATGTCTAGAAGTTACTGTGTCAATCAGCATACCGGAAAATAAAATGATAATGATATATTACTCAATGAAAGGAAAACTGAGCACATGTGCATGTATTCAGTAAAGATTTCCAAGACTAATCAAAGTACATAATCTTCTCTGGGCAGCAAAATCATTCCCTCTTCAAGACTTGTGGAATCTAGTGCTCTCAGCGCGAGCCTAAGAATACTATAGCAAAAAGAAGATATTAAAAAAAAGAAGATATTAAAGTGAAGTAAAGTAAATAAACATAAGTGAAAAATTATAACTGCTACATAGAAATCTCCTTCTAGACAAGTGAATTCATAAGCAAGCACAGTTGTCCATGTATTTCTTGAGATCTGTTAAGAACAGCGACCTATATAGAAATGCATTTTTAAAGCCCTTTTTTCTTTCATTATTTTCATATTGACATTTTTCAAATATGGTTTTTCACAATTTCTGGTATCATTTTAATAATACATCTAATCATGGATATCGATGCATAGTAAAGATATATTTATTATAGTAGTGTTGATTTGTTGACTGCCATTAGTCACAAAGCTGTGTCTATTTGCAGCCCCACTGGCTGCAGGATGCCAGATTTCCGTCATTCATTATCTTTTGGACTTTGCTTAAATTAATGTCCATTTTGTTAGTGATGCTATCTAACCATCTCATCCTCTGCCTCCCACTTCTTTTGCCTTCAAACTTCCCCAGCATCAGAGTCTTTTCCAATGAGTCGGCTCTTCGCATCAGGTGGCCAAAGTACTAGAGCTTCAGCATCAGTCCTTCCAATGAATATTCAGGGGTGATTTCCTTTAGGATTGCCTGGTTTGATATCCTTGCTGCCCAAGGGACTCTCTAGAATCTTCTCCACTACTACAATCTGAAAGCATCAGTTCTTCGGTGTTCAGTCTTCATCATGGTCCAACTCTCACATCTGCAGATGACTACTGGAAAGATCATAGCTCTGACTATACGAACCTTTGTTGGCAAAGTGATGTCTCTGCTTTTTAACACAATGTCTAGGTTTGTCATAGTTTTTCTTCCAAGGAGCAAGTGTTTCTTAATTTCATAGCTACAGTCAGTTACCATCAGCACTGATTTTGCAGCCCAAGAAAATGAAATCTGTCATTGCTTCCTCTTTTTCCCCTCCTATTTGTCATAAAGTGATGGAATCAAATGCCACGATCTTAGTTTTTTAGATTCTGAGTTTTAAGCCAGCTTTTTCACTCTCCTTTCTCACCTTCATCATCAAGAGGTTTTTTAGTTCCTCTTCATTTTCTATCATTAGATTTATGTAAACTAGCATACTTGTAATCATAAATAAAAGTTCAGCCAGCTGAAACAGATGAAAGCTGCTGCTGCTGCTGCTTCAGTCGTGTCCGACTCTGTGCAACCCCATAGATGGCAGCCCACGGGGCTCCTCCATCCGTGGGACTTTCCAGGCAAGAGTACTGGGGTGGGGTGCCATTGCCTTCTCCAAGATGAAAGCTATGATTATAAAAATTTAGCAGGGACATCCTGGGTGGTCCAGTGGTAAGAATCCTTCTGTCAATGCAGGGGACACGGGTTCGATCACTGGTCCTGGAAGATCTCACATGCTGCAGAGCAACTAAGTCCATGCAACATGACTCCTGACCTGAGTGACCTAGAGCCCGTGCCCTGCATTGCATGAGAAGCCTGTGCACCACAATGAAGAGCAGCCCAGCTCGCTGCAACCAGAGAAAGCCCGTGTGCAACACCGAAGACCCGATGTAGCCCCCCACCCCAAAAGTTAACAAACAGTATCATTCTTTGGGAAAAGATAGCTGATATTAAGAAAAGAGAAAACCACCATTGCTTTCTCTAATGGTAGTGGGAAATGGGTTATATATTTAAGGAAAATAATTTGTCTTGCAGGAAAACTAAATATGCGTTGAGGATTTTTATTCATTTCTTTTAGTAGCGTTTATTAGAATTCCTATTTAACAACCAATGAATATTACAAGTAGAACTAAGAAATAAATCAGTACAAATATAGATTCTTTGGGGAATATCCAGCTGTCTTTTATATGAGTATACAGGTAAGTAGATAAGGATAAAGTTACTTATTGGAGAATAAGGGAAAAAAAAGTGTTTGAAAGCAGTAGCAGTAATGTTCTACATCTAGCCATTCTTGAGCTTGCTGAGATCTATCATATCACACTTTCAAAAACACATTTGACTATTTCTGCATGTAATTTAAGCAAATATTTTCTTTAGTTATAAACTGTTGGAAGTATTATGTGGATATATACATTTGTATAAATATATAAATTATTTGGTAAATCATCCTAACAAATCTTTTCAAAATTACTTCTCTCTTGAAATTTTAGCATTCCTAAGCTGAAGAAGTTACTTTTAAAATAAAACAAATTCAGTGAGTTGAGCATTTCAAACTCTTGATATAAGACCTTTAATGGCACCACATTTGCCCTCTTTAAGTTGCCATTTAGTTTTCGAGAGGGCAATGTGTCATAATATGCTGCAGTATGTCTTAGAGCTGCCTTTCTGCGAATTATTTTGCTAGAGATCTCATTTAATAACGTGACATAACAACAACAACGAAACAGAGATGAAAACCACATAGAAATGATGAGAGTAAGTCAAAGATAAAAGCCCTATGAAATTTAGTCCTCTACAGTTTTACTTTTTTGCTGCTATCACAACACAGGTTCTGGACAACTGATAAAACTCTGGATACCATACCACAGTGGCCATTTGTTGGCACTTGGTATATGAGAAAGTAACAGTTAATTATAAGTAAAAGACTGAAAAAATTTGTAGCATACACATTTTTTTTTTCCCCTTCTCTTAAAGATGTCATTCTTTCTAGCTCTCTTATACGGTCTGTTAGCAAAATCCTGAAGCAAATTCTTTTCAAGTTGATAAAGGAAACTCTTGATTCTGACCTTATCTAGTGACAAGAATTTTAACATTATAATAACTCAGCCTGGGAAAAATAATGTCATTCAGGATGACACAGATTCTCCTTGACCAAAGGAGATACCCTTCTGAATCCTCTTTTTGAGGAGGCCTCTCTCTAGGCCTTCTCTTAGGCCTGCCTAGCCCAGCTGTAAAGAATTCTGCTAAGTTAATTAAGTGAGAATCTCCTCGTCCTCGCTCTCTGATCATACTGGCTTGTCTTCCACAAGAATTCTGTTAAGTTTACCAAGAACCCTCTTACCCTTGAGGTCTCAGTAACTTTCCACCCACTGAACCCCCCCTTGCTGCTTCTGCTGTAACTGGTCTCCCCTCCTTCCGTAGTCATGACACTGATCTCAGTAGCCTGAATAAAGTCTTCCTATCTATCTCCAAAAGCACAGAAAAATCTTATTTTCTTTAGCAAAGACACAGGGCTTTCCAGAAGAAATTAACCCATCCGGCTATTCATTTCTCAGGATCTGCCCAACTTTTATCTTTAGGGTAAAGTATAATATTATTTTATCTGTAGTTGCAAGAGTTCAGACAGATAACAAGGAGTTAGGAATAGTGTGAAAATAAGGAAACAAACAAGAAAAGAAGTGGAATGCCACAATAAAATCAGAAGACAGATGGGACAGGAACTGTATACAAACGCGGCTTTGTGTCAGCTTCTCAGGGTATCTCTAGAAACACGTGGCCCCATAAAACCCACAGAGGATCAGAGACACAAATGTCTGAAAGGTTAATAGAAATGAGAGAGAAACTAGATAGAATGGAATACTACTCAGCCATAACAAGACAGAATGCCACGTGCAACAACATGGATGGATCTAGCGGTTCTTATACTAAGTGAAGTAAGTCAGAGAGAGAAAACGATCATATGATATCACTGATATGTGGAATCTAAAATATGACACAAATGAATTTACCTACACACAGAAACAGACTCACAGATGTACACAACGGGCTTATGGTCACCAAGGCAGAGTGGGTGGGGGAGGGGTGGACTGGGAGTTTGGGATTAGCAGATGCAAACTACTGACTGTACATAGAACAGATAAACAACAAGGCGCTCCTGGGAACGATATTCAGTGTCCTGTGATAAACTATAACAGAAGAGAGTATAAAAAAGAATGCATATAGGTACACGTCTGTGAGTATATACATATATATATGTATCAGTTCAGTTGCTCAGTCGTGTCCGACTCTTTGCAACCCCATGAATCTCAGCATGCCAGGCCTCCCTGTCCATCACCATCTCCCGGAGTTCACCCAGACTCGCATCCATCGAGTCACTGATGCCATCCAGCCATCTCATCCTCTGTCGTCCCCTTTTTCTCCTGCCCCCAATCCCTCCCAGCATCAGAGTCCTTTCCAACGAGTCAACTCTTCGCATGAGGTGGCCAAAGTACTGGAGTTTCAGCTTCAGCATCATTCCTTCCAAAGAAATCCCAGGGTTGATCTCCTTCAGAATGGACTGGTTGGATCTCCTTGCAGCCCAAGGGACTCTCAAGAGTCTTCTCCAACACCACAGTTCAAAAGCATCAATTCTTCGGCGCTCAGCCTTCCTCACAGTCCAACTCTCACATCCATACATGACCAGAGGAAAAACCATAGCTTGACTAGATGGACCTTTGTTGGCAAAGTAATGTCTCTGCTTTTGAATATACTATCTAGATTGCTCATAACTTTTCTTCCAAGGAGTAAGTGTCTTTTAATTTCATGGCTGCAGTCACCATCTGCAGTGATTTTGGAGCCCCCCAAAATAAAGTCTGACACTGTTTCCACTGTTTCCTCATCTATTTCCCATGAAGTGATGGGACCGGATGCCATGATCTTTGTTTTCTGAATGTTGAGCTTTAAGCCAACTTTTTCACTCTCCTCTTTTACTTTCATCAAGAGGCTTTTGAGTTCCTCTTCACTTTCTGCCATAAGGGTGGTGTCATCTGCATATCTGCATATGCATATGTGTGTGTGTGTGTGTATATATATATGTGAGTCATTTTTCTGTACAGCAGAAATTAATATAACACTGTAAATCAACTATACTTCAATAAAATAAATTTAAAAAAAAAGTAAAAGAAAAAGACGTGGGGAAGACCAGCTGCGGAAATAACCAAAGGGAATTATGAAGAACGTAGTAACTGGGGGTGCGAGGTCACATCCTTCTGATGGTGGCAGCTACCAGTCCACCCTAGTTGATATTTCCAGGAAGGAACATGGGCCAGTGTGGCTACCTTAGCTGAGTTATAAGCAAAGCAAATCCTGAGTCTAGTTTCTCTGGAGGAGAAGAGACTAAATGTAATTTTAGTGTGTGGTCCCACGATTCAAACACTTACAGCTATATACCCACACCAAGGATACCCCACAAAGAAATATGAGTAAAAATAAACATGCTTGGAATTAGAGAACATAATTAAGTGGAATTCCCCAAAGGTTTTGATGTTCTTCAACCTCAAAGTACTCAAGCTGATTTTCTTTAGAACCAATCGCCACATAAGTTTCTGCTCATGCCTCACATCCCCTCAGCCTTTTCTGGTTGTGAATCTTAAACACACACACACCACATACACACATTTTCAAAAAAGTGCTCAAAAAATGATTGCATGTGGATTGTGATGAATAACAATACCCCAAGGATGGAAAAACTTTAAATGCAGCTTAGTTCAGCCCAAATACCTGACCCCACTCTAGGCGCGACTAGCCCACACCAATAGCTAGTAAACAAGTGGACTGTACTCAGCATACTTGTCTTCCAACCATGAAGAATTATACAAGATGATAAACAAAAGCAGTAACCACAACAGAAAATCATTTTTTTTCTGGTTTATCTAACATTTTGAAATAGAAGGATAACAAAAAGTAACAACAATGCAAGCAGAAAGAAATGAACGCACCAAAAACTCAATTTTGTAACTTGTTAGAAGAAAAGCAACATCCAAATAATTTGGAAAGATCTACAGTAGAAGAGGTTTGAAGACAGATAGGGATGTGGTGGAACTAAAACTGATCTTGGCGTCACTGAAGCTTTCAGGATAGAGGGCATCTATCTTGCTAAAATTAGACATGAAGAATTAGAAATTTGAATTCTTTGGCTCTGTGCATAAATGTACATAAAATCAATCAGATTAAGCCTATTCATGAACTGAGGTAGAATTCAGATCTGCTGACTTAAATGGGTGTGTGAATAACCAAGTGTTTTTGTTTCAATGATATCTCTGGGCCCTTTTAAGAAAACCATGTAAAGTGTAGGGTTTGGGAAACTAATGGCAATTTCTCTCTTGATGGAAAAGTATTTATTCTGGGTTTGTCAACTTACTTCATTTTAAAAATCTTTTTTATTTAAAAAAATTTTTTGGCCACTCTGAGCAGCATGTGGGATCTTAGCTCCCTGATCAGGGATGGAACCCAAGCTGTCTGCAATGGAAGTACGGTCTTAACCACCGGACTATCAGAGAAGTCCATTAACTTCCTCCGTTTCTGACTATAAAATATATAGATATATTTGTAACTGAAATGACTAGTCAGAGTGGGAAATACATTTGCAATATTAAAACACATTTTACTCATAAAGTCAAACTGCTGATTCTAGGATCCATATATTATTAATGCCTAAAAGTCAAGAGACACATGGTATGTGATTTTCCCACATCACAGAACCTTGTGGAAAGTTTTGGAAAAGGCCATATGGTTTTTCCTCTATTTACAAGCAGAAATGTGGTTTAACTGCTTCCCAGACACATTATTATTAACTCTGTCATTTTTTTTTCCCCAAGGAGACGGCAATCTCAGTAATTTTCCCCCACCAAAATCCCCTATATGGTCAAATCTGAATCTGTCCTTCTGTCCTGCTTAACTTAATTTCATGGTCTCTTGTTCTAATTAGGGTTGAGGAATATCTTTCCACCAGAAAACAACTATAACTCAGAATATCTTCTGTCTCTTCTACCAGACAGTAATTCTTCCATGAGAGTTAATTTTTAACCTTTCTTCCCCAGATTCTAGTCATCTCCATGGTTATTTCTACTGCTTGGCCATCTCTCCCTTCCCTACCCCACTACCATATTTACCATTAAAGGGTAGTCCAAACTGAAAGTAACAGATTCCAGAATCTATGTACTAGCTCAAAACACAGCTCCACTCTCTTACAGTAAGCTCATTTCTTTGAATCTCATTTCTCATTTGATCTTTTGACATATAATCATTGCTAAAGAGCCCAAATGGATAACATCACTTTGATTTTATAGAAACACTCTGAAATAATTTATGTTCTAAGTGCCCAGGAAAGGTATAATGGATACACATAATTTTCTATTGGACAGTCCAATCCTTGGAACACATTCCCCTTTAAATCATACATAGTGAATGCAGATTGGAAAAAATTTACAAAATATTACCCATATTCAAAATATAAAGGATGAATAAAACAATTATTGCAAAAGTCAGAGAAGTGAATCAAAGCTAGAAGTAATCTACCAGTGATTTCAGAACTTTATTTAGAATTATCACAAAATGACAAAGGGCTTAATGTCAGCATCTCTACTGGCTTTTTTTTTTTTAATCATGTATAGATAGTATAAGCCTATATCAAATGTTATCTACTGCATGGCCCAGAATATCCAGCTTCCCACAGGCCTCTGACTTCATATTCTATCCCTTTTGCCACAGGATCAACAGAGAGTCAAACAATACAACAGTAGTAAGTCAAAACTTACTACCTAAGTTGGAGAAGACTCTTGAGAGTCCCTTGGACTGCAAGGAGATCCAACCAGTCCTTCCTGAAGGAGATCAGTCCTGGGTGTTCATTGGAAGGACTGATGCTGAAGCTGAAACTCCAGTACTTTGGCCACCTCATGCGAAGAGTTGACTCATTGGAAAAGACTCTGATGCTGGGAGGGATTGGGAGCAGGAGGAGAAGGGGACGACAGAGGATGAGATGGCTGGATGGCATCACTGACTCAATGGACGCGAGTCTGAGTGAACTCCGGGAGTTGGTGATGGACAGGGAGGCCTGGCGTGCTGCGATTCATGGGGTCGCAAAGAGTCGGACACGACTGAGCGACTGAACTGAAGCTCCCTCTATTTCTAATGTTTTCCCCCTTGTATAGTCTACTTTTTCTTCTTCAGTCTCTGGGGAGGAAATACTCCTTTAGGATCTTCAATACTTTCTTTGCTCTCCCCTCTACTTGGACACATTTAAAATCTCAACTGGGGAGGGAGGTGGGAAGAGGGTTCAGGATGGGGAACACATGTACACCTGTGGCGGATTCATGTCAATGTATGGCAAAACCATTACAATATTGTAAAGTAATTAGCCTCCAATTAAAAACAAACACTTTCACACATACATATTCCCTTGAACACATATTTTTAACATTTAATAAGCACACACTTAATATTTCTTTGGTATTGCCTATTTATTTACCTCCACACTTATTTACAGATTAAATCTAAATGCTCTGCTCCCAAGTCTCCATTTTCTTAACATTAAAAAACCTCTACTCATGTCATTGAACTCATGAATGTAACCAATGTCATCTTTTCCCCTGAAATCAAAGGACCTTCTCAGTCCTTGTTTTCCTTTATTGTTTAGCAGTAGTGGAGACTGTTCTCCAAAGTTGGTATCTATGGTGATATCTTTCTCTTCCTCAATGACCTTATCCTCTTCTTTGGTACTACCTCATTTCTGCAAATGACTCCCACATCTCTATGTCTAATTGTGGTCCTCCCACCAAGCACTTGATCAGAACATCCTATAGAAAATCAGAACATCCCACCTCTCACTTGAAATCTTCTTGGTCCAAACTTAACACTTCCTTCTTGAAATAAACAATTCTTCTGTCCTATTTCTGTCATGTTTTTTTTTTTAACCCAAGTTACCGAAGTTCAAAAATTTGGAATGCTTGTTGAGTCAATTTTCCTACTTATATCCTACTAAATAATATACTTGCTTTCTCTGAATGTTCTTTTCCATCCCACAGTGTTTCTGTACTTTAGGATCTATTATGTCTGTGCCTATACTATTCAAAGGACCTTTTATTTGGTTTTCTCAAAGCTGTATCTCTACTTTGCCAGTGCAACTCACATTCTTCATCACATCATATACATGTGATCATTTTCATTATGTCATCCTACTTAACACAATTCTGGAATATAAACTCCTCATTCTCAGTAAGGTATTCAATGCCTTTCACTTGGTTTTATATTATTTTTCAGTCCTATCTTCCCCTACTCTTCCTCTCTCCCTGCCACCACTGGCAATATTAACCATAGTTACTTACTGTTCCTTTGGCAAAGCTTATGCTTTCTGAGGCTATGTCCTTGTTAATACATATGCTTCTACCTGCTAGATTTCCCCCTTTTCTGTTCATCCTCTTAAAAACTTCACCTATACATGTCCAATCATTTCAAGATTCTTAAGTTTGTCAACTCTGACTCAATGTCTCCTAGCATCAGTCCAACTGAAAGAAACTTCTTCCTTCTGTACACTTTTCCAGCACCTAGCTTCCACAACTCACAGAGCCCTTATTATGTAGCATCATTTACTGCCCTGAATGTAAGGATTTGAGTCCATGCATTCTCTCCCTCACTCTCCGCCCACATTAGATAGTACATTTCTCAAAGTCAGGGTTAACTTTTCACAATTTGGAAATTCTACTGCACTTGGCATAGGGTTTTACACAATGTTGGAACTTAATTTAAAAATTAAGTTGAATGAATTCAGACCAAAAACAACTACATGTACAAAAATATAAAATATATATAAACATAATTCCTCATCATTAGAAATTACTCTCTTCAACTCTGGAATTGACTAAAAGCCAAACAGAACTGGGTGACTTTGTACTACACAAATTCCCCATTATTCATATTTTAAAGAAAATTTTAAAACCCATAAATTAATGCAGAATTTGGCTTACTTCCCACAGGAAGAACAAAACAGTTTCATTTTAATGTTCCCTCTGGTCCTTAAGGGTCAGCAGTTTTTGATGTGCGTAAGTGGGAGAGAAGACAGAAAAGCATTGTCTTTTTAAAGTACTCTCTACTGAAAGATCAATTTTATCTATAAAAATGAAAAACTGAAAGTGGAAAAACCTAAAATGGCAATGTTGGTAGTTTTCCCACTACGAAAACATGTTTTCATATAATAAGTTTGACTTTAGAGCAATCATTCCCGACAAAATAAAAATTAGGTATCAATTTTATAATAGATGTATTTCTTTAGTTCAGTAAGTGGCTATGTATTAAATATCCCTGATGAAAAAATAATATCAGATTCTAACATTTAAAATTATAGGTACCTGCTAATTTAGACTTCCTCAGTACTCTTGCCTGGAAAAATCCCATGGACAGAGGAGCACGGTAGGTTCCTACAGTCCATGGGGTCGCAAAGAATTGGACACAACTGAGCGACTTCACTCACTCACTCACTCACTCACTCACTCATTATTTTAGCATCTGGATCACTGGAATTGTTCAAATATTAATACTCCTGAAAGTCAATCGATAATTTTAAAGCAAGTTTTATAGGAAAATAAGTCTTTTGTAGAAGAGAAAACATAAACCAATTCAGCATGGAACATCATGAAGAAATGGAATAGGTATTTTACTAAGAAGGAAATCCACCCCGCAAATAATGAACAATCTTCTTATAACAAGTGGGTAGTACATGAGGGTTATAATTAAAAATGTTATTTTGCATAATTATGATCTGATACACAAACTGTTGGAAAATTCAGAGTTCCCTACATACAGCTACAGATTGTTGTAGTTGAAACCAAACAGAAAAAAATGCTTTATGAAAAGTGAGAGTAAGATTAGATTACCATATAGACAAGGAAAATAGAAGAGACAGTGAAAGCACTTAAATAGGAAATAAGAGTTGAGGTCTGTTTACCAAGTTCTCGTATAAACAGGTAACTGAAATTTATTAAGTACAGAAATAACAAAGAATGTTTCTATGGCAAAAGGAATAAACAGCTATGAGCAAGATAGATGTCAGATGGATGTTTTAATTTAGATCACATGCTAAATGTTAATAATTCAAGGCATGGGGCAGTTGTTTACATCAGTGTCTTCATTTCAGAATAGAAATCTGTATTATTGTCAAGGTCTGTATTTTATCAGTCTTGTCTTAGTGGCATCTTACTTGATTATGTACAGGAAACCAAACACAACTTGTACAACAGATTAGAGAAAGATCACATATGTTGATCCATAAACTGTAACATCATTTACTATTGCTAAATATAAACCTCATATCCTATCCAAGTCTATAAACTACTTAATTTATTGTTACCAGATAAGGGAAATATCATATGAATAAATGTATTTTTTTCAAAAGCAATTTGCAGCATGTTTATGAAGAAACTGTCTGGGATTTCATAAATGTGACTTTGAGTTAAATATTGATTTTATGATTTGGCCAGTCATTTAAAATAAATAATCTCATAAGTCAGGTTTAAATCATGTGGTGCCTCATTGTCTTTTCCATTTTTGAGGTATGGTCAGAGAGTTCAGATAGCCCTTTTCTCACTAGTCCAGTACAATGTGCTGAAAATGCCCAACCACTTAACAAAAATAAAAGTGACAGTCAAGGGACTGCTACTGGATGAATAAAGGTTGAAGGTACTATCATTCAGTATGTATATTAAGAGCTTGGGGCTGGTGCACTAAGACCCAGAGGGATGGTACGGGGAGGGATGAGGGAGGAGGGTTCAGGATGGGGAACACGTGTATACCTGTGGTGGATTCATGGTGATGTATGGCAAAACCAATACAATATTGTAAAGTAATTAACCTCCAATTAAAATAAATAAATTCATATTAAAAAAGAATATTATATCATTCTATCATTGATTCTGTTAATCAAAGAAAAGAAGGAAGGAAGGATCAGAGGGAGGAAGGGAGGAAGTCAAACAAAAAAATCCTGATTCCTGTCTTCAGTGCACTTATAGCAATGTTTAAGGTCTTAAGTCCAATCCTTTTCTTAGCAATGTTACACAAAGACGCTCATACAAAACTGTGCCTCCTGCATATGTATGTCCCCTTGCAACTCCTAATTCCCTTTTCCTGCTCCGTTTTTCTTCAAAGCACTTACTGCTATCAGACATATTATATACTTTATTTATCTGCTTCTGCTCTGGCTCCACACCTCTAGACTATAAACTCCTAAGAAGCACAGACTCTTTCCAGTTTTGTTCACTGCTGGGTATTCGGTGTCTGGCACTTAACAGGTGCTAAGTATTTAATAAATAAATGAAGAGAGACAATTATTTTTTTTTGTTTTTTTTTTTAGACTTCTGGTGCATTTTCTAAGACACACTTGCATTTTTTTCCATCAAGCTTTGTTATACACACAGCAGCCTGGGCTACAATGTGATTCCACTTACTAGCTGTGATAATGGGTGAGTTATTCATTCTCTGAACTTCAGCAGATCAAGGATCACAGAAGTAATCTTCTGTGGTTGTTGCAAGAGATGAACGAGAGAATTCACATGATGTACTTAACTTGGTGCTTGACACGTAACAAGTGTTTAATAAATTTTAGCGCTACTTGTCATTACAACTATTAAATTATTTTCTTCTGCTGCAAACAGCTTCAGTTCAGTTCAGTTCAGTTCAGTCGCTCAGTCGTATCCGACTCTTTGCGACCCCATGAATCGCAGCACACCAGGCCTCCCTGTCCATCACCAACTCCCGGAGTTCACTCAGACTCACACCCATCGAGTCAGAGATGCCATCCAGCCATCTCATCCTGGGTCGTCCCCTTCTCCTCCTGCCCCCAATCCCTCCCAGCATCAGAGTCTTTTCCAAGGAGTCAACTCTTTGCATGAGGTGGCCAAAATACTGGAGTTTCAGCTTTAGCATCATTCCTTCCAAAGAAATCCAAGGGCTGATCTCCTTCAGAATGGACTGGTTGGATCTCCTTGCAGCCCAAGGGACTCTCAAGAGTCTCCTCCAACACCACAGTTCAAAAGCATCAATTCTTCGGCGCCCAGCCTTCTTCACAGTCCAACTCTCACATCCATAAATGACCAGAGGAACAACCATAGCCTTGACTAGACGGACCTTAGTCGGCAGAGTAATGTCTCTGCTTTTGAATATGCTATCTAGGTTGCTCATAACTTTTCTTCCAAGGAGTAAGCGTCTTTTAATTTCATGGCTGCAATCACCATCTTCAGTGATTTTGGAGCCCCCTAAAATAAAGTGTGACACTGTTTCCACTGTTTCTCCATCTATTTCCCATGGAGTGATAGGACCAGATGCCGTGATCTTCGTTTTCCAAATGTTGAGCTTTAAGCCAACTTCTTCATTCTCCTCTTTCACTTTCATCAAGAGGCTTTTTAGTTCCTCTTCACTTTCTGCCATAAGGGTGGTGTCATCTGCATATCTGAGGTGACTGAGATTTCTCCCAGCAATCTTGATTCCAGCTTGGTTTCTTCCAGTCCAGCATTTCTCATGATGTACTCTGCATATAAGTTAAATAAGCAGGGTGACAATATACAGCCTTGACGGACTCCTTTTCTTATTTGGGACCAGTCTGTTGTTCCATGTCCAGTTCTAACTGTTGCTTCCTGACCTGCATATAGGTTTCTCAAGAGGCAGGTCAGGTGGTCTGGTATTCCCATCTCTTGAAGAATTTTCCACAGTTTCTTGTGATCCACATAGTCAAAGGCTTTGGCATAGTCAATAAAGCAGAAACAGATGTTTTTCTGGAACTCTCTTGCTTTTTCCATGACCCAGAGAATGTTGCCAATTTGATCTCTGGTTCCTCTGCCTTTTCTAAAACCAGCTTGAACATCAAGGAGTTCACGGTTCATGTATTGCTGAAGCCTGGCTTGGAGAATTTTGAGCATTACTTTACTAGCGTGTGAGATGAGTGCAATTGTGCAGTAGTTTGAGAATTCCTTGGCAGTGCATTTCTTTGGGAGTTTACTGATTCTTAAATCACCTTATAGTTAATGACACTGGGGACATTTAGATTCAAGAGCTAAGGTTACATGCAGCTGAGTCTCCTGAAAAAAAACCTACTTCCTGTGTGCGCTGCTTTCAGGAAGCATTAATCCTTCTCTTGTTCCATACTGTATTTTAATTAATTTATTATGTTCAGTCTTCTCTGCTACACTGTCTGGTTTTTTAGAGTATAAAATCTCTGTATTCTATCACAAAGCAGGCACTCTATAGATGTTTGTCCAATGGATGAGTTACTGTAAAGAAATGATTCCATTACTTGTAGTCACATCAATCACATCACACGAGCACTATCATTACTTCTTGAAAATTACATTTCTTAATAGATGGTAGAGATCTAGAGAGCAGAGTGGAGTTTTTGTGTTGGAGAGTGATGCAGAGCAGTGTGGATGAGAATAAAAGCAATGGCATTCAGTGATGTACTGTGAACAAAAAGTGCTCAGATGATCAGTACAAAACCAGTTCTTATGCTCTCATAAATGGTTACTCTATTTCAACAGTAATGATCTAATTTCCATCTATCTTACTTTACGGAAGTGTGACTACTCAGGGAGAAATTCTAATTAAAAAAAAAATACTTGATAAAGTTGAAAAGAACAGTTATTTGAAATGAGGACTGTGGAATAGGGACATGGCACATCAAGGCTGTATATTGTCACCCTGCAGTGGCACCCCACTCCAGTACTCTTGCCTGGAAAATCCCACGGGCGGAGGAGCCTGGTAGGCTGCAGTCCATGGGGTCGCTAAGAGTCGGATATGACTGAGCGACTTCACTTTCACTTTTCACTTTCTTGCATTGGAGAAGGAAATGGCAACCCACTCCAGTGTTCTTGCCTGGAGAATCCCAGGGACGGGGGAGCCTGGTGGGCTGCTGTCTCTGGGGTTGCACAGAGTTGGACACAACTGAAGCGACTTAGCAGCAGAGTACATGATGAGAAATGCTGGGCTGGATGAAGCACAAGCTGGAATCAAGATTGCTGGAAAAAATATTAATAATCTCAGACATTCAGATGACACCACCCTTAGGGCAGAAAGTCAAGAGGAATTAAAGAGCCTCTTGATGAACGTGAAAGAGGAGAGTGAAAAAGTTGGCTTAAAACTCAACATTCAGAAAACTAAGATCATGGCATCTGGTCCCATCACTTCATAACAAACAGATGGGGAAACAGTGGCAGACTTTATTTTACGGGGCTCCAAAATCACTGCAGACGGTGACTGCAGCCATGAAATTAAAAGATACTTGGTCCTTGGAAGAAAAGCTATGACCAACCTAGACAGCATATTAAAAAGCCAAGACATCACTTTGCCAACAAAGGTCTGTCTAATCAAAGCTATGGCTTTTCTAGTAGTCATGTATGGAAGTGAGAGTTCGACTATAAAGAAAGCTGAGCACTTAAAAATTGACGCTTTTGAACTGTGGTGTTGGAGAAGACTCTTGAGAGTCCCTTGGACTGCAAGGAGATCCAACCAGCCTATCCTAAAGGAGATCAGTCCTGAGTGTTCATTGGAAGGACTGAGGTTGAAGCTGAAGCTCTAATACTTTGGCCACCTTACACAAAGAGCTGACTCATTGGAAAAGACCCTGATGCTGAGAGATTGAAGGTGGGAAGAGAAAGGGATGACAGAGGATGAGATGGTTGGATGGCATCACCAACTCAATGGACAAGAATTTGAGTATCTTTGGGAGCTGATGATGGACAGGGAGGCCTGGTGTGCTGCAGACCATGGGGTCGCAAAGAGTCAGACACGACTGAGTGACTGAACTGAACTGAACACAGCTTTAGGTTTGACCACATGCAAGAATCAGTGAGAGGTTAGGAAATCGAGAGGTATGTAATATCACAGCAAAAATACTTCCAAAGAACTTATGTTAATAGTCATCCAAATGCAGAATATTTAATAGTGCTAAAACCTGTATTCAAATGATAAAAATATACAGTGCTTTACACAGGCTAGTAAACAGCAAAACGTGTACCTCTGGAAACAGAAAGAAACTTGAGACTGGCAGATGTTATGGTTGAATCAGCCATTTAGCATGTATCCAAAATAAGAGATCAGAGAGAAAAAGCCCAGTATCACAAGGCTTCTGTGTCTATAACTCTCACATATTGTGAATCTCTCTCTTTGAGTAACGCTTCTCATTAGGAAGGTACTTACATTAGGCCGCAGTCTGGCTGCCAGATCATAATACTTCTCAGCTGCTTCATTGAGGCTAGCCTGTCTGTTAAAGAGAATAACATCAAACTATATTAGTTATTTCAAAATTTCAGACTGATGAACAGAATCATTATAACCCCAAATAATATTAACTTAAAAAAAAATCACAAAGTGAAAGTGCAAGTCACTCAGTCGTGTCCGACTCTTTGTGACCCCATGTACTTTACAGTCCAGGCCAGAATACTGGAGTGGGTAGCCTTTCCCTTCTCCAACCCAGGGATCGAATCTAGGTCTCCTACATGGCAACCAGATTCTTTACCAGCTGAGCCACAAGCCATATCAATCCAATAATAAGCTGACTAAGCAGAAAAAGATAATTAAAAATCGAATGCATGCAATGTACATCTGGAGCTTCCAGGGTGGCTCAGCAGTAAAAGAATCTGCCTGCAATTCAGGAGATGCGAGTCCAACCTCTGGATTGGGAAGTTCCTTCGAGAAGGAAGTGGAAACCCACTCCAGTATTCTTTCCTGGGAAATCCCAAGGACAGAGGATCCTGGAGGGCTACAGTCCATGGGGTCACAGAAAGAGTCAGATATGACTCAGAGACTAAACAACAAATAATGTACTTTGTCATGATCTTTTAGGCATTGTAAATAATATCTCAGTATCTCAGCCTAATCCTATCCAGCAGATATTACTGTAAATTTACACATTAGAAATTAGAAATGTCTTTTATCTTTTCTAAGACAAACGAGATAATATGTTACAGGGTTGAGATTCTCCTGCTTCAATACGATGTCCTAGAAAAACCCTTAACTTTTAAAAATAAATTGTCAAGATTACTATCTAGCTGTTTTTGTTTTATGAAAATCATAAATGCTTGCATTTTTTTTTTAATCTGTATCTATCTATAAAGTTACTTTCTTTTCAATTCAGGAGAAGAAACTTTCAATGTCTGTAGTCTACCAAAAAAAAAAAAAAAAAAACCAGTCAGCCCTCTCTGGCCACAAGGGTAGGCACGTGATGCAGCCTCAGCTAAAGAGACATTATTGCTTAGGACCTTGATTCCTGAGCAAATGGCTGTAAGATGAAGAAACAGTTAGAATTGCTCACAATGGTGGAGGCAACAGGGCCATGTCCTTTCAGACTCTTCCTGTAAAGATTTGTTATTGGATGTCCCGCTTCTTTCCAGGAAGAGCCTGGAGCTACCTTATTTCCTGCTCATTCAGGCTTCCAGGCTGTTTTGAATTCTTCAGTTTCCACAGCCTTCAAATAGCAATGGTCAGTTTTTCTTAATTATCACAAAATACCATGACTGTCACAGTTGACTGACACAGATAGGATGTACGCTAAACTTGATAGGTAAGTTTGTGCATTGTCTATTCTTGCAATTCACAGCAAACTCATTGCTTCAGCCAACTGGTTAACAGAAGAAATCAAATGTCTTGAGTTTCCAGGAAGTCCAGTCAATAAGGCATCAAAACATGGTATGTTTGGGACTTCCCTGGCAGTCCAGTGTTTAAGACTCTGCACTTCGAAGCAGGGCACATGGTTCAATCCCTGGTACAGGGACCTAAGAGATCACATCCCACATGGTGCAGTCAAATAAATAAACAAAATATTAAAAACAAACAGAAAACAATATATTTTATGATCATGCCATGCTGCTTTCAGAAAACCTTCCAGAATAGTAGATAATAAGAGTTAGAAGCCCTTGCAGGTGGCACTGCAGTCTGGTGAGCATATTTGTGGGGTAGAAAAGAAATGCTATAGAAGAAAGACAAATTCAGCTTTAGATATATGTACAGCTCAGTTATAACATGAATAATAGTAGTTAATGCCTTGAGTCCTGCAATTAAACGGTGTTCTGTTGAAACTGTGACATGAAGAAGCTTTTGAGATAAGATGATTGCAAAGAGGCCAGGAATAAAGAAAAGAAACAAAAAATTAACCTTTTCAACTAGAAGCTACTACTCTCTTTAAAAGAGAAGGCATACTGGGCATACCTATAAAATTGAATTTGCACTTTGGTCAGGCCCCATAAAAACTATAAAGACATATACCATGCAACCATAAAAATTATGGGAATAAGTGAAGACAACATTTCTCCAGAGAGCAGGACATATTTTTCTAATTTTTAAAGGAAAAATAATTAGAAACATTGCTATTTTTAATGGGGCTATGAGAAAGTAAAAACCCTTGACTTAAGACTCTACTGGACTCACGACATGTTACAACGTGCTGCTGCAATTTATATTCTCATAAACATTGAAGTTCAATTTCAATATGTCACGAAAAGTGCTTTAGTCTGGTATGAAACTGTAAAAATTCTCTCTCTAGGGTATTTAATGAAGGTTCTCTCAACCAAATTATAAGATCGCTTTGGTTCAGATTCATATGGAAATTTGAACCAGAATTCATTAGGTCATGCCCTGGAAAGGTTTTCTCCAGAGCAAAATAAATGGCATGGAGGTAGGAAATTAGAGTAACTTAATACTACAAAGAAGTAGGTCACTTTGAAGCAAGATAAACCAGTGTATGTCAAATATAGAAAGTATGGCTATCATTAATATTCATCTTATGGACATTCAAAGTCATGAGGTAGTTAAGGATCAAAAGTGGAACTAAGGAATTCTCTGGGTAAAATGCCTTTAAAATAATAATCAATGCAACTGAAAAAAGATTTCTCCCCCTAAAAGGGTTATCAGTCTATCAAGCCTTCCCTGTCTTCAGTCCTTTGAATTCGCAAAGGAGAAATCTAGTTTAGATGACTTAGTCTATTAAGCCAGAAGTAGAATTAATGATATTCCATTTAATAAAAAATATAAATAGTAGAGATTACATTTGCTATATAATTGTGAAAATTAATTTTGACTCTTGGACTTTGCTTCTAATACTAAATGGCTTTTACTGACTAGTTATCAGGCATTTATGGCAACACATGTAAAACTGTGGGGAAAACAGCTGTATCAGCTCTACCCGCTCAATCTTCATGTATATGCTTGTTATACTCTCTACAAAGAAAACTCACGAGGAGCTGTCCAATGTCTACTTTATGGTGTCAGCTATACTGCACGCTCCCCTCTACAAGAAGCATCTGGGGAGTACTTAATAAATCTTAATTGCTAAAATGATTGAATCATTAATCAAAATTTGAAAATTGAGGAAATCTGAAATATTCTGCTAATTGCTTAGGGGATCCTAGTAAATATTGTCTAGAAACTTAACCACTGTTGTTCATGACTGATTACAGGACTCAGGTTCCCAGGATTACTGGGATCAAACTATTTAAAGAAGCTGATAAAATACATTTTTCCAGTATACCCATATTTTTTTCTTTGTTCACTCTTTCTTTTCTGGGACACTAAATTCTCTATCATTTATAAAATTCCATGAATTGATTACTGCATTTGCCAGTTACATCAGTACCATGAACTGACTGCTATTATTAACCACATTTCAAAGATGATTAAAATTAGGTTTAGAGAAGTTGACATCCCCCAAGTTAACATAGCTGGTAAATGGTTGAGCTCGAAATCAAGGACTCTAAAATAAAATATCTGAACCACAAGATCAGGCAGATATATCTGTAAGCATCAGATATATCAGAAGGACATGTGATACATTGTTCTGTGGCAGATGACCTCACTAGTTCCCACATCAGATACTAAGAAAGGAATAAAACATGTTATTTGATTATTATGATTTAAATGTAAGAAATGAGATTCGAAACAGTGAAAATATGGAGAACATTTGCAATGACAGGTTTTACTTCCTGCATGACCCTAGCTCCCAAATTACCAGACCCAGTTGAACAAAGGACAGTTTGAGAATGGTGAAATGCATGATATGATGTTTTGCACTATGAACCTCACCCTCTCCCAAAAATGGGGGAGGCAAGGAACTAGGGAATGAGAACAAGCAAGAACAGTGTTTGGATACTCACTTTCTTAACCTCATGATCTCCTATTTTTGGCGGCAGGGGTGTGTGAGATCACAATTAGACAGAAAACGGAACCCTAAGTTTCCCATTATGTCCAAGTAGAAGACTCAGAATGTGTAACAGGGAAACCAGTTGGCTCTGCCAAGAGATCTCCCAGGCTATATGCAGACACCCTTGTATTCTGACCACAGTACAATTTAAAAGTCAGGAATGAGATAGTGAGGAAGAAAAATTACTCTTATCCGAAAAGCACACCAAGTCCAGATGGGTGACTGTCCTCATCTAACATGTCACCTCGAGTCAGCATTATATCCCCTGTGCATGGGTGCTCAGATGTGTCCACCTCTTTGTGACTCCATGGACAGCATCCCACCAAACTCTTCTGTCCATGGAATTTTTCAGGCAAGAATACTAGAGTGAGTTGTCATTTCCTCCTCCAAGGGATATTCCCACCCAGGGACTGAACCCCGTCTCCGGAGTCTCCTGCATTGGCAGGTGGATTCTTTACCATCGAGCCACTAGGAAAGTACATTATGTCCCTTATCTAGAGAATAAAGAGTTAATCACTATGCCAACAATAGACATCAACTGCAGACTCATACAGAGGCTCCTTTCTTCTTATTAATAACTCCTGCCCATCATACATGTAAGGCCCTCTTTCTCTGACTTGTGGCCTCTTGGGGCCAGAAAAGATAGGAGGTAGAAAAAGCCAGATGGTATTTGTAAACTCGACTATGAAGTAAACCTTGACTTCTGAAGAAATCACTGGATTGGGCTAATTGTATTTTTGGTCTTTAGATTCAGTTTTCTGCCATCAGTGAAAAGACAGGCTCGGAGTTGAAACAGGAACAAAAGTCACAAACAAATGTAATCATTTGATTACTATGGAATTCTATTTTTGCAGAACGGACTATGAAGCTTATATGTTAAAGATACAGAAATAAATTTCATATTACTAATTCTTCTCTGATATTATTTTATGACAGAAAAGTATCTTTTAGAACACAGGTTTAGGACTCAATATTCTGATAAGATATGTGTAAAAGAAATCTGGGGATCGATTACGTTATGAAACGGTAACATATACTGTAAAATGTTTGAGGAGAATCTAATTAAGGAATTATTTACAATTACCTACATTTTTATGTACTCTGTGAAAGTTGGTAAATTTAAAATGATTTCTTTGAGAATACAGAAAATAAAAACTCAAGTAGCATTTAGAAGACTCTCTTTAACTATAATTATTAATGCTTGTGAATGGCCAATTTTGAGTTAAAATTATTTACTGTGGATAATAATCACTATTTAACTCATATAAAAGATAATATTTTTATTAAAGTCTTGGTGATCATGTTCCAGAAGAAATTAAGAGCATTTTTTTTTAAACTAGAGAGCATTTTTTTTTTTAAACTAGAGAGATGTTTGTTCCCTGTATCATGAAATTAGAGTGAAACAGAAGCTGAGGTTTCCTGGGTTTGTGCCAACTTGCTGAACTTACATTTAGCTTTAAGTTACTCAAAGCAGAGCCACATTTTAATTCTAGTTGATCACAGTATGGTAGGAATAGATGTAGAACTGAAATAAACAAGGATATAAAAATGTATGGAAAAATCTTAAATAGCAAAATCAGAGTCACATATATGTAAAAATAATGGAGCAGAAAAAAAATCCTTGCGATGAAACTCCTAGAATTAAACTGTTAATGACTATCAAGGATTCTCAAATGAAAACTCTCAGTCAAGAAACCAAAAGTGGCCTCATGGTCTGTAGGCATCCATCTCAATGCTAAACATCAAGGAGAGAGAGGCAAAGTGGAAATGTCTCAGTAACAGAAGAAAAGACTTTGTTGATGTTTTAGTTTTACAAAATAACTCCTTAAAGTTAGACATTTCTTGATGTCCCATAAGAGTGTCAGCCCCTTCTTTAATGGGCTCACATCTTTCAGGGCTGCTAAGGACATGTTAAGCCTGTATCTGTAAAGATTACATCATAAAAAGAGAGGAAATGAGGAAATGTGTATTAGTAATGTCCATTATAATATTTCCATAGAGTACTTATATTCAAGGTGTAATGCTTGGGTGAAGAGACTGGGTGGAGAGGGATGACAAAAGGACAGGCAAGCTAGAACTTCCTTATAGGAGAGGCCCAAGAACCAGCATCCTAAGCATCACCCGGGACTTTCTTTGGAAGGGTAAAACCTCAGGTAAAACCTAGACATCCTAACTAAAACATGAGGTGCAACAAGATCTCTGGTGATTCACGATTCACACATACTTTAACGTCTGAAAGGCATGGAGCAGGAAGAGGCCTACCTTCCTTCAACCTCATCTGCCATGCCTCTTTTAACAGGTTTGTTTTTTTTTTAATTTCTTGGCCCTATTTATTTATTTATTTTTCACTTTTTGGCTGTGAGGCATGTGTGATCTCAGTTCCCTGATCATGGATTGAACCTGTGAACTCTGTGATGGAAGCATGGAGTCTTAACCACTGGACCAGCAGGGGAGTCCCAGCCGTGCCCCTTTGCTTTAAAGACCTTACAACCCATTACAACCTAGTTGCAACGAGCCCCGCTTGACCAAAATTGGTCAGAAAAGTACAATTTATAAGTGGAAAACCCAGTAACTTTTCAAGTGGTCTTTGATAATTTGCTAAGGTATTAAAGAAGAAAGCATATGATCCAGAGGGCCGTGGAGATATTTCCAACATCCAACATATGTGTGCATGTACGTGTGCGTATTTATTCATAATCTGCTCTGAGAAAATAATCTGACTGTGTTCCTTTATCCCTTAAGAACTTCAATTTTATGTCACTTCCAGGAAAATTATTTGAGAATGGAAACCAAAAGATAACAATTTTTTCTCAAATATTCACTCTGCTCTCTAAAAATTAGGGAAACATTGGGAACCTGTTGGTACAGTGTAGTTCTGCCTTTAAGCAGCAGTGACAACTTGGACAATTAGACCTGGAAAAAAGGAAACTGCAGTTATCTCAGCAGCATGACACTATCCCAGGATGATATGTCTAAAAACTTAACATCTCTAAGTACAAACTTGGAGCTCACTCTTCTATGACTATAAATCTATTTTATAAAATGTATCATAAAGGGTAATTTAATAATATTGGAAGGATCTTACTATTTAGGATTTACATATTTGAAAATCTGTTACTCCCTGTAAATCCTTTTCCATCAGTAAATTCAAGAGTCACAGCTTCTAGGTAATTGGTCAGTTATAAAGATGTGAGGGAGCCAAAGGGACATTGAAAACAGTATTAAACCTGGCCAGAATATGCTAAGCATAAATCCCAGCTTTACTAACTGTGGGAAATAACAACTAACATTGAGCTTCAGCATCTTCATGTAAAATGGGAATATAAATATCTTCGTCATATATGTGCAATTATAATTAAGAAGGTGACACATAAAATGTAAAATATAGTCCAGGTAGACAGGAGGTATTTAAATAATTGCTACTTTTGTTCCTTCATTACCCTATAAGTGGATTAAAAAAAAAGAAAAAAAGCTTTTCATCACAGCCCATGGATGCTGGGAATAAGTTAAATTTGTTTTCAGCATCTCACTACTTCCTCTCAGGTGTCAAATATCCTTGTGTGCTTTCAAGCTTCCAGTTCTGGGAGAACGCTGAATAAATCCATTCATACAAAATGTTTCTAACAGAATAATTGATTCAATACTTTCCTTTCACAACTCTATAGACATAGCTCTACTGAGTTTTAGTATTTTAAATTCCTTTGATATTTTCCTTTGATGATAACCAATCTGCTTTTTTTTTTTAAATGCTCTCATCTGGAAACATCCAGTACTTTTTCCTTTTCCATTTTATTTGAAGTACTAAAAATGTCAACACATGTAGTCAATGTTCTAATATTATGTGAGGCCTTCAACATCTGTGATCACTCTTCCTGGAAATATATTTAGTAATTAGCCAAAATGTGGATCCTGTCTTCCCAAACAAGGCAAAAGCCAGAAATTCCCTCATCTTCCAGCTTTCTTCCAGCCAAATTATCAGCACAAAACTCAAGTTCCATCAGTCAGATGCAACCTCATGAGAGTCAAAGTCAGAAGTAAGCATAATGGGCTGGGGGTTGGGGGAGGGCAGCTGCACCCAGAAGAATCATCTCATGAATGTGGTGCTTGCTCTTCTTGGTTCCTTGTGGGTGATGATGACAGAGCTCTGGATTCTAAAATCTGCTGTGCTGCGAGGAAAGTTAGGTGGTAGAAATTATTTCTGGTTATGTAGAGTAGTCTCAATCCTGTCAGAAGAGCCTGTGGACTGTAGAATTCTCTACAATAAATCCTGTTTCTGTTTAAACTGGCAAGAGTGGATTCTTTAGTGAGCAACTAAAAACAGTGACTCAAAAAAGAAGATAAGTTTAGGAGTAGATCTCTTCATAATTTGACTTTTAATATGATGATTAAAGACCTTCATCCTATCCTGGAAATATTCTCTATCTGTTGATGATTGTTTATCTGCTCTAGGTTCTCCTTCAAAAATTTTCTATTTACATTAACAT
Organism: Redunca redunca; assembly: GCA_006410935.1. NCBI lineage: Eukaryota > Metazoa > Chordata > Mammalia > Artiodactyla > Bovidae > Redunca > Redunca redunca. The sequence goes on from SJYQ01004098.1 coordinate 168,389, forward strand.
CTATATAACAAATACAATTATACGTGCATATATGCCATATATGGGCTTCTCTGGTCCCTCAGATGATAGAATATCTGCCTGCATTGCAGAAGCCCCAGGTTCAGTGCCTGGGGTGGGAATATCCCCTGGAGAAAGGAATGGTTATCCACTCTGGTATTTTTGACTGGAGAATTCTGTGGACCGAGGACTGGGGGGCTACAATCGATGGAGTTGCAAAGAGTTGGACACAACTGAGAGACTAGCACTTCACTTTTTCATTTTTGTGCCACATATAATAGCATATAATTATATACACATATTTATATATACAGACAAATATATCACATATTACATGTGTACATGTACATGTATACATACTACATGTATATATAACTATATGTACACAGTTGTATTCTATATGTAATTACACAAATATATATATATGTATATAACTACTGTGCATATATCATTCTCAGTCTATCCTCTAATCTTTTATCCTTTCAGTCACCATTTTCATATCTTTAGTGTTTTTCATTAAGTTCTGGGAAAATATAATTTCTATTTAAATTATCTATATATGAATTTTACATTGCCTCCACTGTAGTTATAAATTCAGAGATCCTATTAATCGCTGAGTAAATATTTCTGATGTTATATGACCCCTCTTTTCAATGTCCTATTTTATTTTCACAGATACATTCATTTCGGAGAGGTTAGATTACACTTCAATAACAGACACATCTTAAATCTCAGTAAAGGGACAAAATTTATTTTGCACTCATTCAACCTATCTAATGTAGGTGAGAAGGGAGGTTTGTCTCCCAGTGATTATTTCAGGATGTATTTCCACTGACTCCTACAATTTTGGCTTGAAAGTAACACACATCACATTCACACACATTCAGTGACCCAGAAAGACCCAGGGAGGCCTTCAACTGGGAGAAGTCAGCAAAGTGCAGTCCCGTTATGTTTCTTGAAGTCAGAAGGCCAAATATATTTGGTGAGCAGCATTAATACTTCCACACCACATAGCGCTCTTATGAATCATCTTGACAATAGAAATTGGAGGTGGTGGCTGAGTTGCTAAGTCATGTCCGACTCTTGCAATCCCATGGACTGTAGCCTGCCAGGCTCCTCTGCCCAAGGGATTCTCCAGGCAAGAATACAGGAGTGGGTTAATCAGAAATGTTCTAATTCTACAGAAAAAGATCATCTATTATTGAGAATTAAAATGAGTCTGTTAGAAATTTTGCAAATTTCTAGCCTCTTGAAGGTCTGAATAAGATAAAAGATTTTCCCCTCAGTGGGCTTTTCCAATCTAGTTTCTTCTGGGGGAGTAATTTTTTTTTTCCTCTTTTCCTTTTTGGCTTTTGTGATGAGCAGCTTTTTGTCTATTAATAGATTCCTTGGGTCAACTCACTGGGAGTTAGCCTAGGAAAGGGAAGTTAAATGAGGATGCTTCAAATCATGTCTTGAACTCTAACATTTCTTAAATTGCTGATTTTGGATCTCAGGTCAACCATTAATTCAAGACATAGCCAGGGAGACTTCTGCCCTTTCCCTCACATCCAACTCATCACCAAACCTTGCCAATTCTGTCTCCTAAATATCTTATGAAAGAACAGCATTCTTGAGGAAAAATTAACATCAAACTCAATTTACCACAATGTGGCATCACCAAGGGAAATATTAGATGCAACATTGAATAAGCAAAATCTTGACAGCTAACCATTTGATAAGGCTGCATTCAAGGGAAAACCAATAGCCTTTCTTATTATTTTTCCAAAAAAGCCTAAATGTTCTTGATTAATAATGGAAGAGGCCGGTGCTCAGCTTGTACAGTAAGCATTCAAGAAATACTTGAATTTGACAGAGCTGAAAAAATAAGCAAACACATTCACAGGAGCTGCCACCAAGTTGAACAGGATACGGGCAGGCTGTGGTGGTCATACTCAATCACGATAGGAAGGCACTGACTGAATGCAACTTGATAAGCAATGCATACTGCAGAAAGCTAGAGGGAAGGTTTTGAAAAATAAACCCTAAGAATTTCCATGCTGCCAATGTATAACAAAACTTTCCACTGGTTTCTAGCACTACAGTAACTAAGGAAAAATTACAAGTGATATATTTAACAACGCCCTTTTTTGTAATGGTTCTTATAACGAACATTGGTAGACCTTGAATTTCAGATTTAATATGTAACAAAATGCCTTGTTGATGAAAGTACCTATTATGATTAAGATGACTTAGCATCTAGAAACTTGTGCATGCACATTTTTGTAAATGGTTTATTGTGATTAAAAGCATAGTGTTTTATTCATGAAGAACAAAAAGTCCCCTTCCCATCACAGAACCTGACCTTGTCATGCATATTAGACTTGTCTTTTAAAAAAATTATCCTTCCACTGAAGGTTCTTGCAAACTGGTTACAATACATTTTAAAAATATACCATTGGTTTATTGAATCCTGATTTCTCTTTGAAAGTATCTGCTTTAGGAATGCTAAGCATTAATGTGAAATGAGAGTATTCAACTGAAACCTCACAGTATCTTTTTCCTCTCAGACTTTGAATTTCTTATTAAAAATTTATTAAAAGCCAAGGAGTAAATCACTAAGATATAGTTACATTAATAATCTCAAATTATAAATAAAATCTCAAAGTAATTTATAAAGCTTGCTTTAAATATTGGTTCCTGGTGGGTATGTGATTATAAAAGGACAGGATGCTTGTGGTGATGCAAATCGTCTGTATTTGGAATGATGGATATACAAACTGATGTGTGTAATGAAAGTGCACAAAACTAAATACACACAGATACCCACAATGGTGTAAGTAAAACTGGGGAAACCAGTAGATTAGTATCAATGTCAAAATACTGGTTTTGACACTGTATGATAGTTCTACGAGATATCACCATTGAGGAAAGTGGATAAAATGTATAGGGATCACTCTGTGTTGTTTCTTAACTGCATGCAAATCTACAGTCATCTCAAAAAATTTTTATTTTTAAATGCTCCTCTATTTTTCTCCAAAGTCCATGTTTTAAAATCATCCCAATGTGGACCAATTCTCTGTTATTCTTCTTCCCAGGTAAGAGTGATCTACGTAATCAGAAACTTCCCAGAAGCCAGGCTCTGAGCCATAGTGGCAGTGTTACCTAAGGAAGCATCTGCATGGAGACTTTTGGAGTGGATTTCAAGGAACTGCATGTGAGAAGGGGTGTACATATGGCTAATAGAACAAATAATGCTTTTCGAACAACTGTATAAATCATTCGAGTTTCTTAAAAACATCCTCCTTTAATGCATTCACTTTCATTTTATATTGACACAAAAAACTGTTCGTATGCCTATTAATTGTTTTGAATTATTGTAGTTAGTCTTCAAAACAATATTTCTGAGAAGAGATGCATAAATAGGTCTAAAAACATACTACTTCAACACATAACAACAGTGTTAATTATAGGGTCATTTGAGAATTTGATAGGCCTTCAATATATTTATATTTGATAATCCTCTCTACTATCAAGCATAATAAAATGTATTCATGTGCCACATTCAAAACAATTAATAAAAAATACAAATACTGAGATGCAGTTGACTAACTGACACAGTGTTCTATCCTGGAGACATTTAATTAGACAATTATTAATTTCAATCTCGCAGTTTTCCTTTAGCATTTTATGGACAATAATTTTTTTAATGGAAAAAAGTTGCAAATAATTTTCAGAGAATCCTAAACTCTCATATACCCTATATACTGGGCACATAAATCATAATGAATTAAATAGACCCAGCTGATTTTAACGTGGTTAAGCAGCATAATTCATTTTGGAATGTAGTGTAAGGTGGTACTTACAAAATGGGGAATTAGTATAATTGAATAAATTATATTAATTTAATAGGTTTAAAGCTATAGTATAGTCTTTTCAGGCACAGTAGCAGAAACTAACCTGAGCATGTGGGCAGCATTGAAGACAACATCAAACTCTGTGCTGTCCAGCTCAGCTGCTTTTTTTGCCATCTCAGCTGCTTCTATGAGGCGGGCTTCTTCCAGAAGAAATTGACCTGCAAAGCATGAAGTCAAGTGAGTGGAAACCTAGAAAATAATAATCCTGTGAAACAACTAAAGCTGCTATAGAGAAAAATCCAAGAACTGTGGCAAAGCTGACACAAAGCTAAGATCTGTGGGTGCTGCACATCTACATGCTGATTATTCAGGCATAGTTTATATGCCTTTCCCTTAACTGCAAATCTGTTACATTAACACATTTTTTTTCTTAAAAATCCTCCATAGATTATTGAAGCAAGAAGTAAAATGAACAAATTTAAAGGTATGTTACAAATATGTAAAAATATATATATATATTTTTAAGTATAACAAAACAAAAAAATTTCTGGAGAGATTTTAGTTTTCTGATGGTCAAAGTGGGGATTAAACCACTATGTTAGTTGTGCTAAATCTATAGCTCAGGTGCAAAATATTTCAGTAAGCCACTTATCAGCTGCTTTAAACATTAGTTGTTTCACCTGTGTAAGTCACTATAATCATTATGTTGCATCACTAGTGTAAAATTTGATTATTAGCTATAAACCTCTGAGACTCTAAGGTGAGAGTTGCTTTGTAGGAAAAAAAGATATATGACAATAAGTTGAGTTGATTTTAATTATTGGTGCTTTGAAGCAGCTTTTGTCTCTGATGCATATGCACAGTGCTACCCATATTAAGATACATTTATTTTCTTATCTAAGTAACACTAAAATTATTGAACAGAAACATAGAAAGGTTGGCTTAGGATTATCTTATAGATTGACTACTAAACACGCAAGAATATTCACAAATTCAGATTTTTGAGATTACTTTCAGGTCATCTCTGCAAGGTTAAAATTATTGCAGATAGAGCCACACAATTCTTCAAAACTCTCTCTCAAGAACTGTTGTATGATGCGACCCCAAAATCATATTGTAAAGGTAAAGAAAGGTGAAAAAAATTGGGAGCAGTTTTAAGGCTGTAAATACGCATAGAGAGAACAGGCTGCTTTCCATAGGTAAGGATTTACTAGCAGCCAAAAGTAATGATGGTAAGCCTTATCTGATACAGATAATCAAATGAAAATCAAATCAAGGGAGGGCAGAGGTATACAGAAACCACCCAGGCAATTGACAGGCTTATAGAGTTGTTTAATTTTATATTTTTGTTTGAGATTCCTGTTTTCTTAGAGTTCAAGACTTTAACACTATGAAATATTGCTGGAAAAATGATTCACATGTCCTAAGGCATACAAAGAAACTGAAAAACTTTAAAAATGGTAAATTCTTTGTTTACTACTTATCTAGTAAATATTACAACTTATCTTCTGACATAAAAGGCAGTTCTTAAAATACAGGGGAAACTTTCTACTTTAAGGTTTTATAATCAAACACAGCCACTGCTTATACTTAAGCACGGCTTCTAAACTTCAACTGGTAAAGAGGGGTGAGTAAAGCCAGCCCTAGGCTTTTAATCCTACTTTTTGACAGCAGTTGGAGGTCCTTTAGTTGTTTCTACAAAACATTTTATTTCATTTTCTTAGTTTTTCATATAACATTTGGCGCCTTTCTCATCTCCCAAAACAAACATAATTTTGGGATCAGAAAATGATTAAGAAAACAGAGTTGTAGTTATGTTGATACATAGAAAAATGTATTACTTAAGGAATCCATGTAGACATTAATTCTACACACCTATTGAAATGAGATTCAATTTAGAGTATATGAGGTTTTAATAAAGTAGGACAAAAAATAGACAATCTGCAGCATACTGAATATTAATATCTCTGCACATATGCCTTGGTACAGGATACCAGGCTAAACTCATTTTTCAGTTAGTTATGCTTCTCACAGATTAAACATTAGAACATAATATTAATTGCTACCTATCTTCAAGGTCTATTTACCTAACTAAATGTATTAATAAATATACTAACTACTTATGTGATATTTAAACAAAGGATAATATAGGAATTTATTAATTATTCTTTTTCCTTTCCCAGACAGTTATTTATTCTGAAAATGTATTCTGTATTAATAGAAGGAAAATGCAACAATTAATAGAATAATGACAGTTATTTTATTATTCCAGATGGTAAAAGGAAAAGGAGATATATTAGTTCTGGGGGAAAAAAATGAAATCTATACTGTCCATGCAGAAACAGAGGGACAGAAGTGACAAGAAGTCTAGGTGATGAAGACAGTGATACTCAATGGCCTAAAAGGACAGTTGATATGCAATGACCAGGGCAAGCCTTTAAAGTTCTACTAATGCTGAACATATCTCTGATGGTCATCATCAAAAAAAAAGAGTAACTAACTAGCTGTGTAAAATCAAATAGGCAATTTTTAAAATATTTAAAAAACTTTTCCTTACAGTTTAGGTAAGCTTTGCTACAGAACACAGATTTGTAGCAGCTTTCAAGATCCAAAAACTACATGAAACACATAATTTTTAGTACTGCAAATGGTGACCAAAAAAAAAATTTCCTATATGATAATTTTCTAACAGGAGGATTCATTCATCATATTAACATGCAGAAAAACAACCATACAACATATGAGTAAAGTATCTGCCTAATTTCCTCCATTCTGTTTGCAGTAACTCATAGATCTCAACAGTCCAGTTAGTGTTCTCCTATGATAAAGCTATAAAACATCAGGCAATGTGAATCATGTGGTGTTTTTAAGTGAATTTGAAAATCTGAACCAAAGTCGAAAATATTGATACATTATTATTATACTGTGTTATACAGTAATCAATTGTTCGAAATAGAGCTCACAATTGATGGAAAATAGGGCAAAAAGCATTTCAAATACACAGAACCAACATAAATAAAGAAATAAACACATACGAGGTTTCTTCTACATAATTATCCAAAGATCCTAAATTGATATGTTATTGGGGAATAACAAAATTTGCTCTTACTCCTAAATGACTACCTTAATTGCTCTACTAGCTTCCTCTATTATTGCTCCCACCATACCCTGGCTCCATACTCTGAATTATCCTGCTTCCCTTAGTGTAATCTGCTGCTTCACATCCTTATTTGGCCCTCAACTCTTTAGCCTCTACGGTTTCTCCGCCTTGTCCTGCCCCAGTCTCCAGGCTGCCTTCTTGCCCACCTAGCATAACAGGACATGTTTTACTTCCTTCCTAAACACTCCTTCCTTCCTAAATACTTCCTTCCTAAAACACTTCCTTTTTGGTGAAGCCTTCTTTGACCACTTTCCAGTAGTGTTAGAATTGCTTACTGTTTAAGTTCACTGTAATATAATTTACCAGTCTAAACTAGAGCATTTACAAGAATAAAAGAGAATGGTATTGTTAATTGTACTGGAACAGGGGCGATAAACCAGAATTGTTCCACCATGACTGCCCCACGTACAGCATATGTGACAGGCCGGCAATCTCAATCCTCCTGTCTTCATTACTACTGGGAGGTGAACTGTTTTACACAATAAAGCACTGAATCAGTGTTAGGAGATTGATGCCAGCAAGTGAGCTAGAAGTACTCTTCACTGAAGAATACAAAAGTTGACCATTGAGCCCACCAAGACTGAGCCAGATCCTGAAGCTTGGTGAGTTGGATCTCCTACTGGGGCTCTGAGATTGAGGCTTCCCTGGTGGCTCAGATGGTCAAGAATCTGCCTGCAGTGTGGGAGACCCAGGATCGATCCTTGGGTTGGGAAGATCCTCTGGAGAAGGGAATGCTACCTACTCCAGTATGCTTGCCTGGAGAATCCCATGGACAGAGGAGCCTGGTGGGCTACAGTCCATGGACTCTCAAAGAGTCTGACACAACTGAATGACTAACACTTTCACTTTCATTTTGAGACAAGATTGAGTCAGGCCAATGCAGGGAGTGAAGGGTGCTAGAAAGGAAAGGAAGACAACTTGAGGAGGGCAGGCCCTCTGGGGAGTCCATCCACACTGGTAGATCTGTAAGGCCTGAAAGATTGCCTTTCTCCGTGGTTCTCCAGTTTTAGGACGTATCACAATCACTTCGAGGACTTGATAAAACAGAAAGCTAAGTCCTGTTCCTAAAATTTCAGATGCAGTGGGTCTAGAGCAGAGCCTATTATTTGCATTTTTAAGAAGTTCCTACAGAAAACTGATGCTACCAGTACAGGGCCCACAGCTTAAGAGCCAGCTGTCTTATGGGAACAAGAAAATGAGTGTTTTACACCATACCCTGGACTCCTGTCTGTGATTAGCTACCAGTAAGACTGAGCTCTTCTGGAAATCAACCGCATGTGACATGCCCTCCCTCACATCACAGGCATAATGACCAGGTTCTACATACATGTACAGCTAGAAACACATATGTATATGAATAAGAAATGCCAATATAAGTTTACTCTCTCAAACTCAAAATGAGATTTAAGAGTTCTATTCCTCACTAACAAGCTAGATCTCTGAGAAATCACTTCTCTTTCACATACAGTAGACAAACACATTCTTTGCATTTGATAATTGAGTAGAATTTCAAATAAAGAAACCACAAAAATTTAAGTAAAATACATTTTGTTCTCTGGCTGTCCTGGGCTACCATACCTTATCATTATTTCTTTGGTTTGTAATTTGTCTTACCCAAGTTAATTACAATCATCTTATTTCCTTGTATCCAATCAAAGGGAGAAAGACAATAAAAAAAGATGAAGAGTTATAAAACAAAAAATACATTTGAGTGGGGAAAGGCAGAAGAGAAAATAAAAAAGAGAACGATTTCTCTAGAGGCCCAGATACAGAGCGTAAGTAGCCTCACAGGGGAAAGGGGGAAAGCAGTTGAGAGTTTTGAATTCAACTATTTCAGCATTAGAGGTGCGCTGCTTCTTCTCTGGACAACTGTCTCACTGAACAATTTAACTGTTGATTTTTACCAACATATCAATATGAGAAGCCTATGAAGATCAATCTTTCATTAATTCCTGGATTTAAAAAGCTGTTTGAAAGGTAGAAACCCATAAAATTGAAAGCTGGCCTTAAGCTGTAGGTTCAAACACTGCTTTCCAGACGTTCTGCAACTCCCAAGATTAGTTGGGAGTTAGTCATTTCTCACTAAAATATTACGAAAAACTCAGTCTTATGATCAATGCAACTAAATTAAGGAACTAAAACAATTAGTAGTAAGTGCTATGATAATCCAGTTCTCTTGAGGAAAAATCACTCATACACAGCCTTTAAAAATGGTTAACGGCAAATGAAAATCTTAAACTAGAACAGAGAATCTTTGTTAAAACAGTTCCCCTTAGAGAGGACATCAGCTTATCAACATATATCTAGAACTATCTTACTTCCGATACTACCCTGTCTCAAACCATCCTCGCCCCCTGGATAACAGCAGTAACTTCCTAATGGGTCTCTACATGTCTGCCCCTGATTCTTCAGGCTACTCTCAACACAGCAGTCAGGGATCCTGTCAGTCTACAGTTGGCGCAGGGAAGTTGAAAGTCGTTACACTGGACTATCCTGCCTGATGCGACTAACACGGAGTTCTACCCTCAACCTTTACGTCTGTTCTCTGACCTCATCTCCTTTGTTTTCTACTACTCTCCCTCTTGTTCACTGAATCTATGTTAGGCTCCTGCTCTTCATCTAACACATCAGCATAACAAAGACCCCTTCAGCCGGGTCTTTTTCCATTCTTTCCACCTGGAATGCTCTACCCCAGATATCACAGTGGCTCACTCTCTTAATTCCCGGCACATCGTGGGGATTTCCTAAAGACATTTTCAATGGCAGGACTGAATTAACCTAGTCACAGCTCTATGTGGCTAACTGCTTCATCTTGCAGACCAAGTCAGAACCTGTCGAGCCCAGGTCATCAGGCGCTTGCCTCTCACCTCACAGTGATTTTACGCAAGGCTGCAGTGAATGGTCACATGTGCACAGGACACAAGGGTGCCATTCACAGTGATGTCTCTGTGAATGTGCCTCTCGCACTTGAGCAACATGGTGGCCCTGACTTTAGACCTTTGAATTTCCCTTGAAATATAAGTGATCCAGACATCAATTATATGAATACCTTCAAAAATCTTTAATTTCAGAAAAGCTCAAACTATGTAAGGTGTCTAAAATTTATTATATTCTATTGCACTGTGAAATAATTCCAACCATTTGTGAAAATAACAAGCTGAAGGTTCAAGTATCCAACCCAACATATGGGGATATGAAGATAAATGCATCATTTAATTTTGGAACAGTTTCCATCTAGCAGAGGAAAAGGGAGATTATGAAGATAGTTTAACCATAAAATGAAAATAAATTTGAAAAGGGAGCTGTGCAAGGTACCACAAGCAAACTGCATCATTTCTGGATGGAGGTGAATTGCTTGGTGTTGTTCACCTTATAATCAAATTTAAATATACATAAAGGGCACAAGGTAAGTGTTCAGTTCAGTCGCTCAGTTGTGTCCGACTCTCTGCGACCCCATGGACTGCAACACGCCAGGCCTCCATGTCCATCACCAACTCCCAGAGTTTACTCAAGCTCATGTCCATTGAGTCAGGGATGCCACCCAACCATCTCATCCTCCATCATCCACTTCTTCTGCTTTCAATCTTTCCCAGCATCAGGGTCTTTTCCAATGAGTCAGTTCTTTGCATTACGTGACCAAAGTATTAGAGCTTCAGCTTCAACCTCAACCTCAGTCCTTCTAATGAACACTCAGGACTGATCTCCTTTAGGATGGGCTAGTTGGATCTCCTTGCAGTCCAAGGAAGAGTCTTCTCCAACACCACAGTTCAAAAGCATCAATTCTACGGCACTCAGCTTTCTTTATAGTCCATACATGACTAATGAAAAAATCATAGCATTGACTAGATGGACCTTTGTTGGCAAGGTAATGTCTCTGCTTTTTAAGTATGTTGTCTAGGTTGGTCATAACTTTTCTTCCAAGTAGTGTCTTTTAGTTTCATGGCTGCAGTCACCATCAGCAGCAGTGATTTTGGAGCCCAAAAAACTACAGTCTGTCACTGTTTCCACTGTTTCCCCATCTATTTGCCATGAAGTGATGGGACCGGATGCCATGATCCTAATATCATGGTGACCATGATGACCAAACTCTGAATGCTGAGTTTTAAGCCAACTTTTTCACTCTCCTCTTTCACTTTCATCAAGAGGCTCTTTCCTTAGTTCTTCGCTTTCTGCAAAATAAGGGTGGTGTCATCTGCATATCTGTGGTTACTGATATTTCTCCTGCAATCTTGATTCCAGCTTGTGCTTCTTCCAGTCCAGCGTTTCTCATGATGTACTCTGCATAGAATTAAATAAGCAGGGTGACAATATACAGCCTTGACATACTCCTTTTCCTATTTGGAACCAGTCTGTTGTTCCACATCCAGTTCTAACTGTTGCTTCCTGACCTGCATACAGATTTGTCAAGAGGCAGGTCAGGTGGTCTGATATTCTCATCTCTTGAAGAATTTTCCAGTTTGTTGTGGTCCACACAGTCCAAAGTTTTGGCATAGTCAATAAAGCAGACGTAGATGTTTTTTTGGAACTCTCTTGCTTTTTTGATGATCCAGCACATGTTGGCAATTTGATCTCTAGTTTCTCTGACTTTTCTAAAACCAGCTTGAACATCTGGAAGTTTACGGTTCATGTACTGTTGAAGCCTAGCTTGGAGAATTTTGAGCATTATACACTACTACTGTGTGAGATGAGTGCAACTGTGTGGTAGTTTGAGCATTCTTTGGCATTGCCTTTCTTTGGGATTGCAATGAAAATTGACCTTTTCCAGTCCTGTGGCCACTGCTGAGTTTTCCAAATTTGCTGGCATATTGAGTGCAGCACTTTCATAGCATCATCTTTTAGGATTTGAAATAGCTCAACTGGAATTCCATCACCTCCACTAGCTTTGTTCGTAGTGATGCTTCCTAAGGCCCACTTGACTTCACATTTCAAGATGTCTGGCTCTAGGTGAGTGATCACACCATCCTGATTATCTGGGTCAGGAAGATAATTTTTGTATAGTTTTTCTATGTATTCATGTCACTTCTTAATATCTCCTGCTTCTGTTAGGTCCATACCATTTCTGTCCTTTATTGTCTATTACTAGCATCCAGAAGCAATTATCTATACCTGAGGGCTCTTCCCAAAGATTCAGATGACTGGAACAAGAATAAAAGGCACTAGGGAAGTATTTGGGCTGACTGCATTTGACTTGTAATAATGGTTATGACACCTAATTATAACAAGAAGAGTCAGTGAAGTTGATCAGAGGTGAGTGATCCCTTTCTGTGCTGTTTCTAACTGGGGAGGTGAGTAGTGAAGTTCTGTTACGATGGGTGGGTAATATCCAAATGCACAAGACTAGGACTAGCTTTTGGAAAGAGATTCTACTGAAGAGAAGCTACTTGTTAACATGTGCTCATCACGCCTGGGAGAATTAAAGTTAGAGAGGAGAATCTTCTCTTCTGCTTCTCTGAAGAGAGGTTTGCTAAATTTCTGAGTGAGGTTTGCTCTCAGTCTTCACACCAATCTCTCCCTTCCTTCCCTTCTAGTTTTGCTGCTTCATGGTTTTGTGCTTTGGCAGTCTGAGTTAATAAAAGCTCTGGTTTACTGAGACAGACCCAGAGTGACCCCTGTGCCACAGTTACTGGCTAAGAAAACAGGTAGGCCAAGAAAAAAAGGAGAAGGACATCCAGGAGATCAATCTCACAGTTCAGTTTGAATCTGGAAGGCCCTGGATGTGTCCCTACATGACCAAGAGGCCAAGAATCTGGCCTGAATTTGACAGGTGGTACAAAAGGTGTCCAGGGCAAAGGAGATTAGAAGGTTAGCAGGCCAGGGCTCCGTGTGCATCCAGAAAGGAGGCCAGGAAGGCCGGAATTGCTCTATTGCGTTTTATTTCTCCTCTGACTCTTTTCAGAGGGCTATGAAATCACGGGAGTTATGAGGACTATCAGACGGAGGGTGGGAATTAGAGAGGGCAAAGAAGGAAAAGAGCAGGGCCCAGGGAGGAATTGAAGAGATCAGAGAAAGAGGAGCAGTGGTATGGGGGCACAGAGTGGGGAAGCAACCCGATCCCATTATAGATTTAATAAAGAGATTCAATAGAGATCAAGTATGCTCCATCAAGGACAAGACAACCATAAGACTTCAAACAGTCCGAGTTTCATCACCTAAAGATGAGGACAAAGCCATAACTAGATGAAGGGTACAACCTAATTAAAGACAGTGGGAAGTAGTCACATTTTGTTTTAGGATGTTGTGTAATCTGAGACAAGGGAGCTGTAAGGACAGAGATGAGACAGATGTAGGACTTGAAGGCAGACACTGAAGTCGCTAGAGAAAGGAACATGCCTCTGAGACTAAGTTAAGGTGGGTGGTAATGAGACTGAAGAGAGGTGGTCAGGAAGCTTACATCCTCTGCTTAAGAAGAGCTCAGTCTTTTCACTGTGCTCCACAAAATTCCTGAGGGCTTTCGGGAGATATGCACTTACAAATGCGTCCACAGGGGCACAGAGGAGTCAATGGCAGGATACACAAACTTTGGGAACAACTGTCTTACGTAGTCAGAAGCAGATTGCAAACAACCTCCCAAGTACATTCAGTCATGAATGAAATAGCTAAGACTGGAAAGACAGCCTCCCTCCCTCCTTCTCTCTCTCTCTCTCTCGTCCCCAACTCTTCTCCTGTTCCTAATTACTTGTCACTTATAATCCTTCTTCTTCTTACAAGCAATTATTCCCTTTCTCTCTGGTCTTTCTGTCTGCATGATGACAGGTAAGGATTTCTTCTTTTTCTTAATTCCTGCATCTTTATTCTATCTCCCTTTCTCCTAATTTCTGTCCCTTATTTTTATACTTTATTCAAAAATCATTCTATACAATTCATTCATTCTCCAGGATATTAGTGTGGTTTTTACTATAATTTTAAAATCATTATAATTTACTCAGCATTTAACTTATATGCAGAGTACATTATGTGAAATGCTGGGCTGGATGAAGCACAAGGTAGAATCGAGTTTATAGGGAGAAATATTAATAACCTCAGATACGCAGAGGACACCATGCTTATGGCAGAAAGCAAACAGGAACTAAAGAGCCTCTTGATGAAGGTGAAGGAGGAAGAAAAAAGCTGACTTAAAACTCAACATTCAAAAACTAAGATCATGGCATCTGGTCCCATCTCTTCATGGCAAATAGATGGGGAAACAATGGAAGCAGAGACAGACTTTATTTTCTTGAGTTCCAAAATCACTGCAGATGGTGACTGAAGCCATGAAATTAAAAGAAGCTTGCTCCTTGGAAGAAAAGCTATGACAAACCAAGACAGTGTAATAGAAAGCAGAGATACTACTTTGCTGACAAAAGTCGATGTAGTCAAATTTGTGGTCTTCCCAGCAATCAGGTATGGGGGGTGAAAGTTAGACCATAAAGAAGGCTGAGAGCCAAAGAATTGATGCTTTTGAACTGTGGTGTTGGAGAAGACTTTTGAGAGACTCTTGGACAGCAAGGAGATCAAACCAGTCAATCCCAAAGGAAATCAACCCTGAATATTCACTGGAAGGATGGATGCTAAAGCTGAAGCTCCAATACTCTGGCCACCTGATGGGAAGAGCTGACTGGTTGGAAAAGACCCTGATGCTAGGAAAGATTGAAGGCTGGAGGAGAAGGGGATGACAGAGGATGAGATGGTTGGATGACATCACTGACTCAGTGGACATGGGTTTAAGCAAACTCCAGGAGATGGTGAAGGACAGGGAAATCTGGTGGGCTGCAGCCCATGAGACTGCAAAGAGTTGGTTGGACATGACTGAGCAGCCAAACAACAAATGAGTATTTACTACGTGCTAGTTATTTTATGAAATTATAAATGAATTCTGATTTGAGGCAGTAAAAATCATCTCCAGATTAAGAATTTGAGGGGCAAAGAGGCTAACAGAAGGCATGATCAAGGAGGTAATCTACAGTAGGGCTGGGTATGCCTCATTCCAAAATCCTTGATCCACCATCCAAAATCCAGTGCACTTTCTATGTCCTAATCCAAAACTTCAGTTCTCAACTTCTTGCTTTTATGACTTTTTGAGTCTTATATAAAATCTTCAAAAGAAAATATGTAAATTGTTGCTATGCTCTGAAAGTCTATGCCTTCCTCCCTTTCATATGTTGAAAGCCTAACCCCTAAAGTGATGCTGTTCAGAGCTAGAGTCTTTAAGAGGTGCTTACATCATAAATGTGGGGTCCTCATGAATGGGAGTAGTGCACTCATAAAAGAGACCCCAGAGAGCTCCGTTGTCCCTTCTACCGTAGGAGAACTAGATAGAACATGGCTATAAACAAGGAAGCAGGCCCCAGACACTGAGTCAATCTGAGTATGATCTTGGGACTTTTGGCTTCCAGAACTGTGAGGAATAAATTTGTGTTCTTTGTAAGCACAGTATTGTGTTATAGTAGTCTTAAGGACTAAGGCATGAACTTAGTCCACTTTCTCTTAGCAAAACAAGATCTAGTCAAAAATTATTTTTAAAAAAGTAGATTCTCTCTGTTCTCTGCTAAGTGACTTCAGTCATGTCCGACTCTGTGTGATCCCATTGACAGTGCGCACCAGGCTGCCCCGTCCCTGGGGTTCTCCAGGCAAGAATACTGGAGTGGGTTGCCATTTTCTTCTCCAGTGCATGCATGCATGCTAAGTCGCTTCAGTCGTGTCCAACTCTGTGCAACCCTATGGACTGCAGCCCACCAGGCTCCTCCATCCACAGGATTCTCCAGGCAAGAATACTGGAGTGGGTTGCCATTTCCTTCTATCTACATGCAAAAACTGGAAGCAGAGATAAGAAAAGGAAAGAGTAAAACCAACAGAAACCAGGCTATCCTTCTTTCATCATTCTTGTGTTAAAATATTGACTGGTCACCTTCTTCGTGTGAGGTACTATTTTCAATGCTGGAGAAAGGTCACCTGGTTATATTCAAGATTCTCTGGTTTTGAGTCTCAGGTTCCTCACTTTCTTAACAGGGATAACCTGTGTTATCAGAAGGAATAAATGATGTAGCATGAATAAAACTGCGCAGGGTGGGGGCTGGTGCCTTTCCTCCTGTCTTTTCTTTCACTCTCCTCTACATGAGCCCCCTCCCTCCCTCTGCTCCTTTCCGGCTCTTTCACTGTCTTGGTGACTGAGCTGCCCTTCCTGAGATTTTCAAGTAGGTGATCATGAGAGCTCCATGGGTATCTCCACCAAAACCTCAGCATTCTGGGTCTGTGTCACCTTTGTGGACCCAATAGACTTACATTTAGTTAGAGTGAATTTTTTAAAGCATAAGGCCATAAACATATCATGGGCTGGAGATCAGACAAGGTTCAGACCCTTACTAGGCACAGGGCCTTCAATACATCACTTATAGTCTTGGTACCTTAAATTCTGCATCTGTAAAACAGGCATAATGTTATTTTTTGCCCAGTGTTAAGATTCCTGGAGTGACAAAACATACATAAAAGCACCTACAACTGGGTCAAAAGTGCAAATGTTTGAGACTAAACCTCAATAATAAGACTACTAGCATTAATGGATACGTATGTGCCTGGTATGACACCAAGCAGGTTCCTTTATGTATATTCTCCAAACTTTGGGGTCTGGCCATGCCATAATACTTGAGTTTATTTGATTATCCTAATAGTGTGAAGCATCTTATCGTCCTTGTATAGCTTTTAACAGTAGTATTAATTTCTTCTTACAAACATAATGAAATATAACACACCTTGGGTGCAATGGTCTGAATATTGTAATCCTAACCCCCAATGTGTTAGTAGGTAGCACCTTTGTATGGTCATTAGGTCATGAATGCTCTGAGACTTGTGACCTCATAAAAGATGGCTCAAAGAGCTTCCTCATTTCTTCTACCAAACAATTTTACAAGGGGAGGTCTGCAACCCAGAGGAGGGCCCTCACCAGACAACGCTGGCTCCCTGATCTCAGAATCCCAGAACTGTCAGAAATTCATTTCTGTTGTTTATAAGCTACTCGGTCTATGGTATTTTGTTACAGCAACCTGAATGGACTAAGACAGTGAGTCAGACCTGATGTCATTTTGGAATCTCAGAAACATGGTGTTAGGAGCATCTTCCATATGGGGA
The DNA here is from genome assembly GCA_006410935.1 of Redunca redunca. Lineage (NCBI taxonomy): Eukaryota > Metazoa > Chordata > Mammalia > Artiodactyla > Bovidae > Redunca > Redunca redunca. The sequence continues at coordinate 185,483 of SJYQ01004098.1, forward strand.
AATGGGGGCAATGAGAGGTTTAGACATTTGCTTACAGTTGTATGACTAACAAGTGGCCATTTGTATGACAATGAGGTCAGGCTGGGTGACACCAGATTGCTGTTACCACAATAAATTGGTTTTTAAATGTGTTTTATGAAAAAAGTTTTATAAGACTCAACTATACAATACGGAGAAGGCAATGGCACCCCACTCCAGTACTCTTGCCTGGAGAATCCCATGGACAGAGGAGCCTGGAAGGCTGCAGTCCATGGGGTCGCTGAGGGTCGGACACGACTGAGTGACTTCACTTTCACTTTTTACTTTCATGCATTGGAGAAGGAAATGGCAACCCACTCCAGTGTTCTTGCCTGGAGAATCCCAGGGACAGGGGAGCCCGGTGGGCTGCCGTCTATGGGGTCGCACAGAGTTGGACATGACTGAAGCGACTTAGCAGGATACAATGCATAAGAATCATATATTGATTATACTTAATAGTTTTAGTTTTAGTGTTTATATTTTAAGGAGCATTTTATATTATTTCTATAAAAAGTAATTGGAAATGACATTTAAAAGACCAGTAAGTAGTGGATTCAAAGTAGTAAATATTATATGTATATAACATTCTTACTTTTTCTCGTTCCTCAAAAGAAAATTCAGACAGAACCAAGAATGGAATGCTGACAAAAAATGTATGAATTTCATAAAGATTTCTCTCTCTTATTTTTCAGTCTTTTATGGCTTCAGAGTAAAAGGTAAAAAATAACAGATGAACAAAGACTGTCTCATCATTCACCGAAGCTTGGACCTTAAATAAGTTGTCCATGTTTGACAAGATACATAGAAATAGTCTTCTATCTCTGAATACCCCACATAACGACAAAAGGCGAGTGATTCCCAACTTTTAGTGCATTTGACACATGTGGTATCACCCACCAATAAAGCATCCACAGATGTCAAATATCTGTATTTATCCCTTACACGGACATAGAGACGATGACAGTGTAACGCTGTAGTCAGGTGGGTTTCGGTTCAGATGCTGCCTCTATATTCAATAGCACTGAAATCCCAGGTAATTTGCCTTATAGCTTGATGACCTCACCTTCCTCATTGCAATTGGAGACAGGTAACCTCACCACTTAGCTCTTTTACGGGTATTAAAAGAGACGCTACATGTGAATTTCTTAGGATATAAAAGCACTTAGTAAATGTTTGTACTATTATTATATTTGATGAATTCACCAAGGAAATACAGTATTTAAGAGAAATCAGACAAGACGCCTTTCTCTACTTTTTATTCCTTTATCACATAATTTTTAATGTCTTAAACTTTATATATTGAGTTCTATTAAATAATTTTTGGATAATTATTTGGCTCTTATAATATTTTTCCTATCTTTTCTGCAGACTGAGCAATAGATTAAGATGCTTATTCTTTCACATTTTGCTAAGGTATTAATTACTTCAAAAACTAATATGTTTATTAAAGAAAACAAAATTAAAAATATTAAGCCTGCCCTCCCAAATTAACTGCAGAAGCCCCAAAAGCTAAAATTATTGACAGTTTTCCTCATTTTACTTTTTAAAGTGATATAGTTATTTTGTATAATTTATGATTCTTCATGTACCATAATGTATAATAGATAGTTGCCTCTGTTATTATTATTCTTTATAAATTTAACCTAGGATTTATAATATTTCCTCAAAAGGGAATAACCATAGTTTATTTAATTATTTTCCTTTTGGGGGCATTTAGATATTTTTAAATTTTTTTCCTCTAATAGCAATGCTGTGCTCCAGTTACTTTGTTGATAACCTTAAACGTAGAAAAAAATTAGTATTTTCCCAAGATATATTACCAAGAGAATAATTATGGAGAATACATGCTAGAGCAACTGAAAGGAATTCATTTTAACGTGAATTTGATTTCTAATGAAATTGTATATTTACCTATCTTTTTAATTTAAATTAATTTATTTTAATTGGAGGCTAATTACTTTACAATATTGTATTGGTTTTGCAATACGTCAACATGAATCCGCCATGGATGTACACGTGTTCCCCATCCTGAACCCCCCCACCCTGTACCATCCCTCTGGGTCGTCTCAGCGCACCAGCCCCAAGCATCTAGTATCATGCATCGAACGTGGACTGGTGATTCGTTTCATATATGATATTATACATGTTTCAATGCCATTCTCCCAAATCATCCCACCCTCTCCCTCTCCCACAGAGTCCAAAAGACTGTTCTATACATCTGTGTCTCTTTTGCTGTCTCGCATACAGGGTTATCATTACCATCTTTCTAAATTCCATATATATGCGTTAGTATGCTGTATTGGTGTTTTTCTTTCTGGCTTACTTCACTCTGTATAATCGGCTCCAGTTTCATCCACCTTATTAGAACTGATTCAAATGTGTTCTTTTTAATGGCTGAATAATACTCTATTGTGTATATGTACCTATCTTTTAAAACTTGTTATATTTCTTCTTTTGAGAATTATTTGTTATTTTTACTATACCCCTTAGTCTTTGTGTTCTGTTTCACTCATAGTTCTATAGAGTTTCTCACATCTTAAGTAGCCCTATCTTTTACCTTTTGCTTCTAAGTAAACTATTTCCTGCCATGTAACTGTCCTTTAACTGTCTTTTTTTGAAACACATAAATCATGTAATTTTCCCTTTATTTTTGGTTTGTAAGCTTAGCTAATTCCTTCCTTATTTCTTCATATTTTACTCCTGGGAAAGTTTTAATTCTAAAAGTCTCTGGAGAGTATCTCACATAAAATGCACACTGGTATAAAGATTAAATTATATTAAATTACTAAACATATTGCTATAAAAGTGAATTTAAAAATAAAAAAAATCTTAGGCAAGAAGTAAACTGCTTGGAACAATATTNAAAAATCCTGTTCTAACTGCACACCTGTGAACTGCCTGTACTGTCCTTGAGCAATAAAGGCACATAAAACGCTGATATTTTAGTCTGAAGCACTGAACATAATTGGAATCTCCATGTAATTTTTGCAAAGGCTAAAAATGTATATTTATTTTTAATCAAGAAAATACCATTATTTAGTTCCTTATTTAATTTTTAAAATTACTCTTATAATTTCTGAAGTGATTAAAAATGAAATGCTACAACACAACCAATTTCAGTTCACTGTCATATTCTATATTAATTATGAATAATAAAAGCAACCACACGCCTCTCACCAATTCAACCCATTAAATAGTTTTCAGGCTTCTCTAAGTGTTCACTGATGAAAAATCAAACCCAATGTTTTAATTATTTCTACCGTTAACTATTTAAAAAGTGACTACTTTTTAAAATGAAATTTAATACATATAAATTATTCTGAAGAAAAATAGTCTATAATGGTAACAGTGGAAAGTTCTGGACTTAAAAGTTGAAAGAGCTGGATTTTCAAGTTCTTCTCCCACCATGGGCATATGTTGAAAATTTCTGATCTGAGAGTCACTTGAAAATTCTGAACTTCTATTGTCTTAGCCAAATGTAATTGCAATCCATTCCTACCTCACAGAGGTTAAATAATAACAAGATCAGGGTCAGAAAACACTGGGTAAGATCGGAAAATGTTAGACAAATGTAATAAGTTCTCAGGATTCTAAACTTATTGATAGTAATGATTAAAAAAAACATAATTATAGCCTTAAAAATACTTCACACTTCTCTGTAGGCCCAAGATGAAAAACGATCAACTCTCATAATCTGGATGTACTTCAGTTTGGATGTATATTCCTTGTTTTTCTTAGCATCTAACTATGGTTCTAGTTCTATCCTTGAACTATTCCCAGACATATGCTATGCCTTCTGCCTCGAGCATTTTCTCTGGTTTACTGTTCTTCATTGCATCCTCTCTCTGCTACACTTTTGTCTAGAGAACTCCTACTTGTCATTTACATGCATCAGGCATAGCTCTCCTGCACCCCAGCCACCCAGGCCAAGTCCCCCTAGTTGACAGTGTGTCTCCTTTTAAAAACTAATTGTAATTATAATTAAATCATTATTTTGATAATTTGTGCCTCCCTTTACAGTTTTCAGTCTAGAGTGGAGCCTGTCTTATTCCCCGTTGTACCTTTATGACACTGGGGAGAATCCTGCTGCCCCTCCCAAACCCCACCCAAGCACAAGGATCTCTCCATCTCCCTTGCCTCTTGTTTGTAGAGAAGTTCAAGTTTCTCAAGTCTCCTGAGTCATCGCAAAAGAGCAAGCTCAAGAAGTTAATGATCAGGACAATAGAGTCACAGAATCTTTCACTTTCTGATACCCATTTTTGAGTTGTTTTACAGATATTATAACTATGCCCACTGAATTCTCCAGGCAAGAATACTGGGATGGGTAGCCATTCCCTTCTGCAAGGGATCTTCCCAACTTAGGCACTGAACCTGGGTCTGTCCTACATTGCTGGCAGATTCCTTACTGTCTGAGCCATAAGAAAAGCCCCAACTATAACTACTACCAGAGGGGAAAGCTACCTGAATGATGACCAGACCACAGCCATGGCATAAGCTGCTCTATCTTGAGCAGAACTAGCCTCGAGAGAAAGGAATTAACACTATTGTTCATCATAATTGATAACTCTGTGCGTGTCAAAATAATTGTAGCTTGCTCTGCTCATATATGTAAGCAGGCAACTAAGACTGTCAGCAAAGACATGCTACAGAGCCATGTCAACATCTACTACTCTGAGAATATGGTGCCCTTGTGTCAGCATGAAATTTCAGAAGACAGACTTTCACCCCTAAACTCATAGAGACGGAATAGTGTCTGACAAATGGGGATTTGTAAGACTCTTTTGCCCCTTTCCTGTTTGTCTATTTCTTTTCTGCTTAAACCTTATAGAAATGAGATCACTAGAACATTTAACCTAACTCTTGACTTATGCTGTACTGAATGCCCACAATACATTGCCTAACCTGTTGATTCTTTCCTAAGATTAAAAGAAGAATAAATGATTAAATAGTTAAAGAATGACTAGCTTTCTATGTCCTGCAGCCCCCTTAGCAATTCTGCAGGCAGACAACACAGGCAAGAGAACACCTGAAGAGATCGTGAGGAGTCAGCTAGCCTGCAACCAGTGGAAAAAGATGCAGAGCTTGACCTCTTGTTTTGATGATTCTCAGAGATCCTTTCTCCCTTCTGCCTGGAGAGGGTGGGATGATATGGGAGAATGGCATTGAAACATGTATAATATCATATAAGAAACAAATTGCCAGTCTAGGTTCATTGCAGGATACAGGATGCTTGGGGCTGGTGCACTGGGATGACCCAGAGAGATGGTATGGGGAGGGAGGTGGGAGGGAGGTTAGGATTGGGAACATGTGTACACCCGTGGTGGATTCATGTTGATGTATGGCAAAACCAATACAGTATTGTAAAGTAAAATAAAGTAATATTAAAAAAAATAAATAAATAAAAACTATCTTAGCTAAGCAGAATCTTCTGAGCTGCTTTCAGGACATGAGTCTGCCTTCTCCCCAGATAGTCAGCCTTTTGATTAAAGCAGCTTTTCCTTTCTACCAGTACATGCCTCTGGAGTATTGGTTTTTGAGCAGCAAGCAGTCAGACCTGAGTCTGATAACATTTATGGTGCTTGATAAATATTGAGTCGGAGGAAGAAGATCAGGATGAGTCACTATAGGGACTTTCCTAGTGGTCCCATGGCTAAGACTCTGTGGTCCCAACACAGGGGCCCCAGGGTTTGAACCCTGGTCAGGAAACTAGATCCCACATGCCACAACTAAGAGTTCATAAGCAGCAACTAAAGATCCCACATGCTGCAATGAAGATCAAAGGTCCTACGTGCCATAACTAAGGCCCAACACAGCAAACAGGTAAATAAAATAAAATGTTAAAATCTTAAAAAGGACTCATCATTATATACCTGAATCCTTGGAAATGAACATCACCGAGAGAAAGGATCAATAATAAAGAAAAGGAGGCTAAAGTCTTTGCTCCTAGAACATATGGTTAAGAGATAGACAGGAAAAGAAGAACCACCCAAGATCTATATAAAAAAGTAATTCTCATTAGAATTTGTCACAATCTGCTCCCTTTTAATTTTTTATGCTTTGGTGCTTAATATCTAATGACTTGATATCTGTCCCAGATTTATGCATAGTAGGTACCTTACAACAGACATACTGATTTTAGTTTTTCAGTCTACATCAAATTTACTAGTATGTATTGTAAAAAAAAATTTATAAAATATTCTTTCTGACAAAATGGTTTTCCAGTAATCCTTTAAAACACAAAACAAGACCAAGAAACAAGGAGGGACTTGTCTTGACTTTCATTCTTTCGGCAGAAGCTTCCTGTTGGAGCCAAAAGAAAATTTATGGAGAATCCCTTCACTAACAGGCACAGAAGAGACATCCAGGCACCAAATGCTCACTTATTAATAAATTCTCTAAAGACCAGATATGATTTATTTTATGTGGACATGGAAGTTCACTGTAAGCTTGATGAGATATGAATACATTATACTAGCACCAATAGCATAGTTTGAAACATATTTCTTTTACATTCCTTAAAATTTCTGATGAAAGACCAGTGAGAAATTAATATATATTAGTAACAATGTGAAATATGAGTTGGAAAACACTTTGGAAGCCCATATCAATATTTTCACTTTACAGATGAATCTCAATCCCAGAGACTATACGTACCACATAGGCTACATTTAACTAACTTATTAAACCAGTTTTATAAATCTTCTTAGCTTTCTTTCCTGAAAGTCAACAAGAAGAAAAAATGGCAATCTCTAATGTAATCCCTTCACCCAAGGCATAAAACTAGTGGGTTCAAAACACAAATAACATTATAATAACACTTTTAAATACTGCCTTCTAACTGCCATTGCAGTCACTATAAATTCCTAAAATATCCTCTGTCTAGTCCCAATTGGATGGCATACTCCAAGTCATCTGTACCATTAATAACCTAAAAAAAAAAACCAAAAAACAAAAAACAATCACCAGGCATAGCAAATTTCCAATAGAACAAAACTCGCCCACTCTGGTATGTTCATTACCATTTGCAAAAGCATTAAAAAAAAGACTCAAAACAACATTTAACATCTCATTTACATTATGCAAATATTCATTTAACATTAATATTTCATTTAAACTTTAATTTTTAAGCTGAAGTGTCATTATTCATTCAATCCACGGGCATAAATACCCTTAAGAATATTCACAACCAGTAAGTGGGGAAAAAAAGTGATATAAAAACCATAGCATGTATCCTCTTGGACAAGGAGTAATACAAAATTTAACATAACAAATTTTCAGTCAGTTTTGGAACCTGTGTCCAAATCTTAAGTTAACTGAGCTCAGCATTTATTGTGCATTATTGTGATATGGTAATATGCTGGATATTGATGGTGCAAAAATGAAAAATAGGTCCTTCCTGTTAATTACCTCAGCATTTTCTAAGGAAGGTAAATATATAAATAATTTCATTATAAATATTTATGTCCCCACAACCACTCTCCAGCAGCCTAAGCCACCATCATTCTCGCCTGTGAGACTGCAATCCAGTTCTCTCTGCGCTACATTGATCCTTCTCCAATCCTCTCTCACCACATGGTTCCTTCCGTTGCTTTTAAAATAAGAAGTGAACTCCTTAGCTTGGTTACAAAAGCCTCCCAGGCTTGGGGGCTCTAGCCCTGCCTCCTCTCCAGTCTCATCTCCTCCCACCTTCCCATCAGGTTTAATAAGCTCTGGTCATAGTAGCCTCTTTCTTTGCTGTGAACACAAGCTTGTTCTTGCCTGTGACCTTTAAACTTTGTTTCTTTGTCTGAAACCCTCCTTTCTGGCTCTTCAAACAGTTGCAAGATTTCAAATATCAGCTTGGATTTCAAATATCACCTCCTCAAAGATGTCTCACCTGACTATTTGGTTTCAGGAATTCTTGCACTCTACTTCCTATCACATCACCTTCTGAAAAGGACATCATCCTATTTATTACCTACATGGCACAACTTCCGTTCTGAAAATAGAACAGTGCTTTGAGTCTTATACAAATTAAAATTAATAAAAACTCTTCACTAAGAATTTTAAGTTGTGATTTATATGAATCTGACATTCTAAAACTGCACAAAAGGGCTGACAAATCCAAAATACCCATCTACCTACCCAGCCACCTTGTGTCTGTCTACAATAGATGCTTTGGGTCTATCTAATTGTGTCTATTTACAATGTTGTGAAAAGAAATGGAATATGTATTATAGAAGAAAAGCAACGACAGTTATCAAGGGATGCAAAATTTAGTTACTTACAACTAACTTGGGCAAAAACTTCATCTCTCTAGGTTTCAATCTACTGATTTGTACATCAGAGGTTACATTAGATAAATTTAAAAGAACTTTTCAGTTCTAAATTTTACTCATTTGAAGAAGACTTCTTCTAAATAAAAACTTTAATATTCCCTTAAATGTACATTTTAAAATAACTTGAGCACAGTGAGAAGGGAATATCAGGCACTCAGTTATGGGTCCTGTCTGTTTGTAGTTATTTTGCCTTAACTACTCTTTTTTGATGCCTCATTTTTTGACTCCTTTCCATTTCCTATCCCAGAGTGGGGAAAAATACCAAAACTATCCATAAAAGCATATTTAATTATACAGTCATCCCTCCCTTAGAAAACAAATGTACTTCTAATAATGGCTATATGCCAAAAATTTTTAAAAAACCAGAGTACTAAGAAGAATTAGTTTTACACATTCACTTACAGAACATTTATCACTATTTTTCTAATAACTTACACAATAAAGAATATGTTGCATTTTCTGTTAAAACTAAATCCAAAAATTTCTCCTGCAAGTAATACTCCCTATTACCACTCCAGGAAAAAAAAATTCAGGAGAATATTGAAACATATAAAATAAATTAAAAGATCAGTAGTGGGTAAAGACAGAAAAGTCAGAATAAAGGAGGTAACTCTTAAAATAAATTAATATTTTTTTTTTCCTAGTGACATTTCAAATGAAGCAATGATGAAGGAATTGGTTGTGAAAAATCTAAAGTATATAATAAAATTATGGGAAAGAAGCTTAGACAATGCAGTAAGTAGAATTAGTTTGAGGTACAAAAAATGCAAGGCGAAAGATAGGATTAAAAAAAAAAAACTATTTCATAAAACGACAAGAGGTCCTTTCAGCACTCTAAGAAAATAATCAGGGAATTACTTTAGCTCAATAGGGGTACCCAAAATAGTATGCATGTGAAAACCCTAATTTAAAACACTTCATATAAGAAAACCTGAAAAAATAAATTCTGTAGTAAACTTAAATTAGTTGACTACTATCTTAACATGGCAATAAAATTGCATTGTGAAAGAAAGTCAGGGGTGGTGATGCAGTTAGTTGCATGAAATTACATGCTGTGCTATGCTGAAAAGATAAACTATCATTACAACCCTACATTTATAAACATATATACACAATATAAATAAACAAATGAACTAATGGTTAATTAAGTGTACCCTCCATTTAAAATTTTTCATTTTCCACACTCATAGCCCATCACTGATTCATTTTTACTAGCTGGAAAATGGGAGAAGGAATTTAATATTATACAAATATATTAGTTGTATTTCCTCAAGATATTTCATTCCCATTCATCTTTAAGTTTGCTGCTAAGTCACTTCAGTTGTGTCTGACTCTGTGCGACCCCCTAGACGGCAGCCCACCAGGCTCCCCCGTCCCTGGGATTCTCCAGGCAAGAACACTGGAGTGGGTTGCCATTTCCTTCTCCAATGCATGAAAGTGAAGAGTGAAAGTGAAGTCACTCAGTCCAACTCTTAGCAACCCCATGGACTGCAGCCTACCAGGCTCCTCCGCCCCTGGGATTTTCCAGGCAAGAGTACTGGAGTGGGTTGCCATTGCCTTCTCTTCTTTAAGTTTACTACCTGATAATAACACATCAAAGTCAATAGTGGTCAAAAAATTCTTTTTTCCAAGGGATCAGCAAAAGTAAATGCTTTTCAGCTCCTTGAAAGCTATTGTAAATGCAAATACGGTAGAAATCAGTACATCTTACCCGACACCAAACCAGCTATATACATTGCCTCACGGAACACATGACTTACTACTAAGGACAATGTGGAGTGTAACAGATTTGTTATATAAGTTCATTCTGGTTAAGATAAACGAGGGTAAACCCAGTGAAAGACACATCCTTTATAGTCTACAGTTTTTATCCTTGACCCCAATCTCATGCCTTTAGAGGCTGGGGTACTTCCAAATCTTCCAGAAAGTAAGATTTTGTGGCCAAAATGTAAGCCTCTAAAACTTCAAAATATTACATTCAGTGAGCAATATATTATCATTTAGAATGAAAAGAGAACTAATATTCATATTTTAATTATATACCATGCATCAGGCAAGGAGTGAGATGATTTGCTGATGAGATCTCATTTAAACTCCAAACTGAACTGGGGGCGGCGGGGAGGGACTGAAAATACCTTTCACCACTGAAGCCCTATGAAAATAACTAAAACATAAGGCATAGCCCTTGTTATCATGACTGCTTTGAACAAGAAGGCAGGAATACAGCTCAAGGCTATATGTGCAATGGCGAAGTCAATGTCCTCTCAAAGTGTTCTTTATCAGTGCAACCTGAATCTCATATCAGCGTTCACTGTAATTGTGGGGGACATGGAAAAAACTATCAACCACTCACCATAATGCATGTAACAGTTTCCTTTGGTGGGGTCCAGCTCAATAGCCTTCAAGAAGAACTTTTCAGCCTCACTCTTACGACCCTTGAAAAACAGAGAAAATGGATGATTCAGCAGCACATCGAGAGGGATTCTTCACCTCCTGAGCCCGTATGAGGCATATTAATGTCTACCTGGTGTGCATCAGCAAAAAGCAGTGCTTTGTTTTTATCTAACTGGGATGATCGAGCAGAATGTGTTGAGAGAGAAGACTGAAGTCAGAATCCTGGAAAACATCAAGATTAGAAGAAGAGACAGAGTGAGTTCATCAGAGACGTCACGGAGAAGAACCAGGAGAGCAGGAGAAAAAAGGGAAAAAATGGTTTCACGGAAACCAAAAGGATGAGGGAGTTTTCAGGAATGGTGGGAAATGTGTTTTCATTTTCTATTTCATTTTCTCCCTTCAATTTACGTTGTCGACATTCATTCATTCATTCTTCCTTGTAAAGAATGATGATCCTTTGAGCTTTTGAGATGGTTTTGTCCTAATGTTTACTTTATATAGGAAGAAACTAAGTCACAGTTTGTTGAATCTCAAGCAAATCCTTGCTGCTGTCAGTCAGGACCACAACATATGTAAATCAGGATTTAGTCTAAAGCTAGATCTTCTCCCTAGCTACAGTTTTAAGTAAACATTAGCATCAATATCAGAAGAAAATAAGCAAAAAGTAGGAGCAAAGGCTTATATGTAATAAACTGATTTTTCATGAATTAATAGCATAATCCAGGCAGATTCTAAAACTAGACATTCTTTGCTGTGTTGTAGTTTCTGAACCAAAACTGCCTACAGAGTAACAAAAAGGGGGTGACTCCAGGTAAGAGAAAAGTCCAAAGAAGACCCTTCCTAAAAAAGCCCTGTCCTGTATGGCAAGGGTAAAATGAAGATCCATGTTAACTGGGTAGAAGCAAGTCATGGGTGGTGCCCGGAAGCTGTGGGTCTAAAGAAAAGAGAAACAATCTCATCTGATCGTTCCTTCTAATTCATACACTGTCTACCACATTAGCTTCATGTGATGTTTTTCTTTCCCCTTCACATACATATTTTTTTAAGCCACTTTTAAGGAGATAATTATTCCAAAGATAGAGGTATATGATTAACCTAATATTCTACATTTTATGCAACTTTGACTCATGTCTCCAAAAGACCTCTCCTTTTTGTTTATTCATTTTGCTTAAAAAGCTCATTCTGCTGCTCTTTTACTCACCCATTATTCCAGCAGCTAGTGATAACTATCCAATCAGACCCCTGACTTTCTCTTTCATTTTACTAACGATACTAATGTCAATAACTCCTCTTTAATTTATAAGAAACATTTTGCCAAATATCCAATAATTAAACATTAAAAATTCTCCTGCGATATTTCTCACAGTGTTTTAACTTCAAAGGAAAGCAAAAGCAAAATACTTGCTACACATATTACCCTTTGTTGAAGTTAGTAAGAATTAGCAAGCATCTTACCAAGATAGGATCCCCTAAATGATGAAATAATTGTGATGATGTAGGCAGTCTACAATATGAGTTAAGAGCACAGATTTCAGGAGGCAGAGCAGCTCTCACACTTTTGTAGCTAAATGACCCTTGGAGAATAATTTCGTCTGTAACTTTCTTTATTACAAAAAAAGATAGCAGGTGGAGCACAGAAGATTTTTTAGGGCAATGAAACTATTCTGTATAGTACTGTAATGACAGATAACATGTCATTTTACATTTGTCAAAAACATATAGAATACACAGCACAAAGAGTGAACCCTAATGTAAACTATGGCCTTTAATTAATAATAATGTATCAGTATTGGCTCATCAGTTGTAACACGTACAAGACAAGTTCAAGTTAACACAACCAGAGAAGTATAGGAGGATAAGAGAGTATATACCAATTCTATATCTTCAGCTCAATTTTTTTTGTAAACCTAAAACTGCTCTAAAACGAGCATTTATTTTTTAATATGATGATAACAAAATCTATTTCATGTGATTACAGAATTATCTGAAAGGATACACATGAAATATTGTTACAGTAGATAGGCATATTCTATGCTTATAATAAATGTTAACTTATTTTATTTGTAGAGTGTTATTACTGTTCAGTTGCTAAGTTGTGTCCAACTCTGTGACCCCATGGACAGGCTTTTCTGTCCTTCACTATCTCTTGGAGTTTGCTCAAATTCATATTCATTGAGTTCGTGATGCCATCCAACCATCTCATCCTCTGTTGCCCTCTTCTCCTGCCCTCAAACTTTCCCAGCATCAGGGTTTTTTCCATTGAGTTGGCTCTTTGCATCAGATTAAAAAGTACTGGAACTTAAGCTTTAGCACTGGTCCTTCCATTAAATATTCAGATTTGATTTCCTTTAGGATTGACTGGTTTGATCTCCTTGCTGTCCAAGAGATTCTCAAGAGTCTTCTCCAACACCACAGTTCAAAACCATTAATTCTTCAGTGCTCAGCCTTCTTTACTGTCCAACACTCACATTCATTCATGACTACTGGAAAAACCATAGCTTTTAATATAAAGACCTTCATCTGCAAAAGTGGTGACTCTGCTTTTTAATATGCTGTCTAGGTTTGTCATAGCTTTTCTTCCAAGAAGCCAGCATCTTTTAATTTTATGGCTGCAGTCACCATCTGCAGAGATTTTGGAGTCCAAGAAAATAAAATGTCACTGCTTCCACTTTTCCCCCTTCTATTTGCTATGAAGTGATGGGATGGGTGCCATGATCTCAGTTTTTTGAATATTGAGTTTTAAGCCAGCTTTTTCATTCTCATCAAGAGGCTCTTTAGTTCCTCTTCACTTTCTACCATTAGAGTGGCATCATGTGCATATCTGAACCTGTTGATATTTCTCCCAGCAACCTTGATTCCAGCTCCTGATTCATCCAGCCTGGTATTTCACATGATGTACTCTGCATATATATACATACATAGTATGCAATAAAATACAGAGTTCTGAATGACAAAGACTGTATCTTGCTTTATTCAGAGTCTCAAAACACATGGTCAGTCTTTAAACCATCACTGGAAAATAATATACTAAGAACTTGCACAAGATAATAAAAGAAAGATACAAAATGAAAACTATCATTGGTAAAGAGCCTGGACAAATGTTTTATACAAAAATATAAAGGCGTCTGTGAACTTTATTCCACTTGAGTTTTAAGGACAGAAGAGAAGAGAGTGGCTCACTTACCACTGTCACAGTAAACAGTGTAGTAAGATCCTTACGTGTGCAATCCGCTGGCAAAGCAGCAGTGGTGGTGGTTTATTTGTTAAGTCATGACCGACTCTTGTGACCCCATGGACTGTAGCCCACCAGGCTCCTCTGTCCATGGGATTTTCCAGGCAAGAGTACTGGAGTGGGTTGCCATTTCCTTCTCCAGAGGATCTTCCAGAGCCAGGGACTGAACCCAGGTCTCCTGCATTGCAGGAAGATTCTTTACTGACTGAGCTAAAGCAGCAGTATATAGCTTTAAAAAATAAATCAAAATTCAAAGGCCAGTCATCTCAGGTTACTCAAATAAACTGGGTTATTAAAAGACAGTGAGCCCTACCACCTCCTAGATGCAAAACAAATATATCGAAGGCCAGAACATTCTTTTTTGTGGGAAGTAGCAAACCACCATGTAAGAACCCATCTTTCTACTTTGATCACTATTTAGTAAAGTGCCAAATTATGTGGAAAATAAAAGTCTCAGGAGAGTATATAAAACTTAAGATTCAACCAGACGCATAAGCCAACCAAACACACACATCACTGGATCATAGGAAGGGTAGTAGGGAGGTAACACTGAGTTTAATCAAGTTCACTCTTCTCACTATTACTGTTTTAGAGGGACTTCAGTTTAAAAAGTAGAGAAGAAGGAAAAATCATGTCTCAGCAGGTTTTTTCTTGGCATCGTTTAGATTATGTCAGCATTTCTACAAGCAAGCATTATGGAGTAGCCTCTGGTTATACAAAACCCCTCATCCAACCATCCTTACTCACTGTGTGTATTGTTTGGGGTGTTTGAGAAAACCAAGAAAAAGGGACTGTGGTCAGTGTGACAAATAAGGGAAATGTGAGTGGAGTGGCTCGGTTTCCACTGCCAAGTCTATGACTTATTGGCATATTCATTTGCTTTTTTAAGTTAAAATTTTATTGAATTCCTTGTGCTGTACTAAGTAGTATGGATACTCAACTGAACCACACAGTGTCCCTTCCAAGTCTGAGTTGCAGGAAGTACACAGAAAACAAGTAACCCAATAAGCAAGGGAATCAGCCAGAGAACTGAGTGCTAACAATGACTTTCTCTGATTCTCATTGAGGGATCTGGCCTGGAGCCGAACAAGCCTCTGTTTGAATCTTGCTGCCTCTATTTATTCATCTGTTTGACTCTGAGTATCTTTTGTAACATCTCCGAACCTCTTTTACCTCACTTGGAAAAATGATCATAATACCAATTTTGAGGGGTTGCTAAAAATCATTAAGTCAAGTGAAAATTACTGGTTTCAGCAATTTTATATAATTATCTGAGATTTTTATTTTCCTCATAATTTGGTGCTTGAGTAAACAGTGATCAAAGGAGAAAGATGGGTTTTTACTTGGAAGCATAAAAAGCTCTGACATTCTTTGATTTTTCCATCTCCTCCAAAAAAAAAAAAATCATTATTTCTACCTTGAAGGCCACTATCTGGTGCCTAATTACCAAAATTCAAAAATTCTTTGTAGAACTTTATGCCATGGTAGAAACTAAACTTCACAATTTTCCTATGAAATGTCTCGCATTCCTATCACTTTCCCCTTCCTCCAATAAAAGACTCTTCCAGCTCACATCTTCAATGTTACTATAGATTTCAGATTTCCGGACTTACTTGTCAAGTTTGCAGCACTTTACTGAGTATGAAAAACACAGACTCAAGATTAGTGTCATTTAAATTCATGAAAAAAAGTATTCTCAATCGGAACTAGTCTTGGTCAGGTCCTCTTCTGATTGGCAGCAGTAAAACATACACAAAAACGTAAATATTCAGTAAAGTTTAGGTAGCCTGTTCTACAGTATATGATTAGTTCGCAGCACATTTATTTTGTTTTCTAATTAAACTGGATGCTACCTTCCCTGCTCAGAAACAGGCGCCCACCTGAGCAGGTATACAAGGTAAACAGTATCTCTTTCGACAGCTGATCAATGCTTTTTCTAACTACAAAATAAAGGAATATAAAAATAAGATATCTACATAGTAATATTTACACATACACAATTCCTCCCAAACCTGGACTTAAGGACAAACTAGGACTTAAGGAAGCACTCAGGAATATTAAATATGAGAGAACTATATACTATTAATGGCTTCAGCTTGAACTGTCTCATTTTTAAAAGTTAACCATACACCAATATTTTTACTTATTTTTAGTAGCAAATCACTCATTACATCTACCACCCTACACACAAGTGTGTTTTGATGCCACAGCTTAGAAGTGCTATTTTACTGAATGACCTGAAAATATCAAGATTCTACATTCTTGCATATATATATTTGTAATGTAAGTAGCAAACTAATCTTGTCCTTTAAACTAGATTACTCCCTTAAGACTTTACTTTTTCATCTACAGCCATCCAAATATTCTATAAATATAATTATCAGTCAACAAATGAGCAGGCTACCACTATTTTCTTGTACATAACTTAATATAGTAACTCTTAAGTTATTCATGTGGTCACATTTTCAGTAAACTACAGAGCTATGAATAAAGCAGTAATATCTCCACTTTACATGCGGGAACTGTCACATGAGCCAAGGTCTGTGCTGTGCTTAGTCGCTCAGTTGTGTCTGACTCTTTGCAACCCCATGGACCGTAGCCTGCCAGGCACTACCATCCATGGGGATTCTCCAGGCAGGAATACTGGAGTGGGTTGCTGTGCCCTCCTCCAGGGAATCTTTCCAACTCAGGGATTGAACCCAAGCCTCCTGATAAACCATAAAAAGTTTATCCTCAGACTAGCCTGACTCTCATCCAAATATTCATATCCCAATAAGGGATTACTTGTGTCTTCAGCATTGGTAGGAACACCAGTTGCAAGCATGAGTGTTCAGTCGTATCCAACTTTTTTGCAATCCCATGGACTATACAGCCTTCCAGGCTCCTCTGTCCATGGGATTCTCCAGGTAAGATTAAGTGGGTTGCCATTTCCTTCTCCAGGGACCTTCCTGACCCAGGGATCAAACCCCCATCTTCTGCATCTCCTGCACTGGCAGGCAGATTCTTTACCACTGAGTCAACTAGGCAACTCAGTAACATCAGTTGGAATAATACAAAAAATAAACCAGAGGATTTTCCTTAGGTCGCCCTACTCCTATTCAGATGCTGCTCTAAGTTTACTGTAGATGAGTCTCTTTCTGCAATTGTGATCCAGCAGTCACTTTCATACATTTAGTGTTTATTTTGAGGGCATGTCTGACGATGATAACGGTTGGTCATTCATTCAAATGTGTATCTACATGGACAAGAAATAAGAAAGGGAAGCAGCCAATAAAATGGATCTAAAAGCTTATATGGGCTTCCCTGGTAGTAAAGAATCCACCTGCATGGCAGAAGACCTGGGTTCTCCCCTGGAGAAGGGACTGGCAACCCACTCCAGTATTCTTGCCTGAAGAATTCCATAGCCAGAGGAATCTTTTTCTAGTGGGCTATAGTCCATGGGGTCACAAAGAGTTGGACACGACTGAGCACGCAAAAGCATATATGCAACTTAGTGTGTGCATGCTCAATCCCAAGCTCCTCTGTCCATGTAATTTTCCAGGCAAGAATACTGGAGTGGGTTGCCATTTCCCAGTCCAGGGGATCTTACCCACCCAAGGAGTGAACCCATGTCTCTTGTGTCTCCTTCATTGTCAGGTGGATTCTTTACCACTGTGCCACCTATGAAGCCCGAAAGCTTGTATATAGTTTGGTAAATGTGTTGTTTACAGCTGCACTATAGTTTGAGTACAAAAGGAAAAGCAACAAAACAGTCTTGAAAAAATAAATTTGTGAAGGTCCTCATTTAACAAACAGAAGAAGCATTGTTTGATAGTGTATCTTAACATCAGTGTTTATATGTGAAGTGTCTTCAGGATATAAAATGTTTTCTCCTCACAAGAAATAGATCATTAAAAAAAAAAATCTAACAATTGAATTAAATCTTACTAATGAAGATGATTTACATCAAACCATTTAGTTCTAAAGTCCCTCTCTAAGTCATTATGCATAATCAGTCAGAGATAACCCTAATTAAAGGCAAAGTCAAGGGGCAAGAGCAATGATAACCTTCAGGATGAAATGCTTTATTATTATACTACTACAATATTTACCATCAAATTATCAGGGATCCAAAATTTGATGATGACATTCATTTTTTTAGGGGTAGAATACTATTTCTTCTAGAAAGTTTTAAAAATAGTAGAATAATGCTACAAACAAAAAAAATGAATATGGCTAAATAGCTTAATGATAATAGTTTGTGTTTCTCACTGAATTGTCCCTCAAGTTATAACTTCTATAATTGTTGGGTCTTTGGTGATCTCTTTTCCTAAACGTCCCAAAGCAGAAGCCACTTCACAGACACTTGGAATATATTGTCATTAAGCCTAAACATATGTCAAATTAAGGGCAGCCAGTGGTGGTAACAGGGAGTGACCTCACAGTGTCCAGAGGTAGCATCCAGAATAAGTGCTGAGAACTCAGCAGGGCGGTATGGCTCTGGGGCATGCCTGGGCAAGGCTGGAGCCCAGAACCACAACTCCCAGACCAGAGAAAAGCTTCCCTGAAACCCATCCCAGGTCCCACTGCAGAGCCATCAGACTTCAGGATGAGGAATTAGCTCAGACCCAGTTGATTGGGACAGCTTCCTTCCTAGCTTTTTGAATACCAATAAGCCTTCAGATTTAGGTGAACCTTTGGATGGGAGGAGGCCACAAAATTGGTTGAAATGAAATGGCAAAGTGGGATAAAAGACTTCAGCAGACTGAATTTCATTCGAAGAAGTTAAAGTCCATCAGCCACATGCAGCTGGTATTCTGGCTTCAATGTCAAACGTGTTACATGAGCAACAGGCACAAATCAGCAGCTTGTTAATACCAAAATATAAGGGTCAATATTCCTAAAAAAGATATGTCACATTTACTCAATAACCAATTTACCTAAAAGGTAAATTAATACATTGAGATGTTATTATTCCTCTATTAGCAACATTGCTCCCAAATGACAGAACTCCGTATTCCTGATGGCTATTAGAAACTGCACTCAGCTAACAGATAGCTAAAGTATAGAAAAAGATAGTAAGATATTCCTGGGAGTAATTTGATATGCCTCAAAACATTTAAGTCACAGATATACTTGCTAAACAATTTTATCTCTAGTTATTTGTCCTAAGGAAATACCTGTAAATTCCAAGAGGTAGCTATTTATTTTCATTACAGCACTGTTTATACAAATTCAGTGTCTACCAGCACAGACTTGGTTAACCACACGCCATTTCAAGGAAATATGTATCTATTAAAATGATTTTGTAGAAAGTATTTAAACCACCATATATTTCATGATCCATTGCTAAATGAAATAAGCAGGTTGCAAGATGCTGCTTATGTTCTAATTATCTTTTTCTTAAATGAAAGAATATTTTAAAGAGGAGGCTAGCACTGCCTCTATCACTGTCTCATTTTACTGCTGGATTTCAAAGGTGAATGAGAGGGTTGGTTCTCTGGTATCTTAAGACTGATGGAGAGGGAAGTACACACCCAAAGTAAACTATTAAAAAATACTGCATTAGTGTCAAACTAAGTGTCCTGAGAACACAGAACTTCATCCACTGGAAAGGGAATTCTTCAGAGCTGTGACATTTCACTACACAGAAATGAATTAAGCTCCTGCCATGTACCGTGCTGTGCTACAGTCCTGGTAATCAGGATGAAGTTCCTGGCCTCCTGCAGTTCACACTCTAGTGGTGGAATGGTAGTTCACACAGGAGCAGTGACACTGTTGGTCTAACGTAGTTTGGTAAAAAAAAAAAAAAATTAATAAATAACACAGGCTAATGTGAGAGAGCAACACACACAGGGGGTGGGATGGAGTTTGAGAACGTCATCAAGAAAAGTCTCTGCTGACGCTGGAAAAGCAACCTAAGTAAAGGAAGTGAGAGACCCATGCAAAGACATGGCATGTTTGGAATGTCAGAGCCTAACAACAAAAGCAATATGGTGGCAGGGGAGTAAACTCCACAAAGAATCACAGGAAATGAGTGTGAGAGACTGGAGTGAGCAGGTTGCGTAGGGCAAAGTAGTCACTGTAAGGAGTCTGGAGTTAACTCTTTTTTTGGTAGTGAAAGTCAGAGTTTCAATATTGGATGTCACATGTTGCTTTGACTCATAGCATTTCCTTGGTGTTAACCAGCAAAGCCACCGACCAGCCTCTGGGAACTACACAAAATATGGAACACTTCATGAATGTATGTCATCCTTGTGTGAGGGCCCTAATAATCCTCTCTGCATCATTTCGATTTTAGTGTATGTGCTGCGGAAGCAAGCCCTGGAATTTCTCTTAACTAGAACAGAACACCATGGAGGATTTCAGATAGAAGCACAATATGATCTCACATACTTTTACAAAAAAACCTCAGATCTTGACCGGAAAACTGACTGCATCAGGCACAGAAAAAAGGGAGACCACTTAGGAGGTTGTTAATACTCCATGGCAAAGACTAGGGTAAAAGCAGTGGAGCCAGTGAGATGCGGTTAGATGTGGAGTATTTTGTAGATGTATGACTGATAAGATTGGACATAGGTATAACATAAAAACAGGCGTCAAAGATGACTCCATGGCAAAGACTAGGGTAAAAGCAGTGGAGCCAGTGAGATGCAGTTAGATGTGGAGTATTTTGTAGATGTATGACTGATAAGATTGGACATAGGTATAACATAAAAAC
The DNA here is from genome assembly GCA_006410935.1 of Redunca redunca. Classification (NCBI taxonomy): domain Eukaryota; kingdom Metazoa; phylum Chordata; class Mammalia; order Artiodactyla; family Bovidae; genus Redunca; species Redunca redunca. Next base: position 206,145 of record SJYQ01004098.1, read on the forward strand.
AGGCGTCAAAGATGACTCCATAGCTTTGGCTTGTGGTACCTAGGTGGATGCGGGTATCATTTATACACATGAAAAAGATTTCTTGAGAGCAAGTGTTGGTAGGAAGGGACATGTGTAGTGGAGCAATCAACTCCTATTTGATTGAGATGCTATAGCAGGAGAGTATGGAGGACTAATTCAGAAAGCCTGACCAGAGAGGAAGTCACAGATCAAGCCTTGGCAAAAACACCAGCTATGTGGTAGCTTCCCTGAGAAGAAGTTAAAAGAAAACTTGCAAGAATGCCAAGAGGAAAGCGAAAACAGAAAAAAGGGAAAAAACAAAACCAAACAAAAACAAAACAAGCCTTTAGTTAAAGCACGGTTTCAATAAAGAGAAGAAAAATATATTAAATTACTGTTTAAAATAAGTAGCTTGACTTTCACAAATATTTTAAATATTTTATTAGTAAAAAAACATGTTGCTTTCTATACAGCTTTGACATTTATGAGTTAAAAAAAGTTAAGATTTTAAGGTATTAATACAAATAGCCAATTTGTAAAATATTACATAATGAAAGATGTTTAGCTTTATTCAGATATCCTGTTAAATAACAAATTTTTACTTCCTTTCTACTTCTGTTCACTTGCATATTTTCCCTTCAAGCTTAAAGAGGTCATCCACACATACTACAATAACATTTCAGTAGGAGATAATTAATTTGATAGGATACAACCACATGTTAAGCTCTATCTGGGCAAATTGCTTAGGGTGTTTTGCATTGCTACTCTAAACTCAGTTAAAACCCTTCTCCATCTATAATATAAATTTATGAGAATATTTTATTATTAAAATGTCTGAGGATGTTGTGGTGAAGTAGAAATTTTCTTTAAACACATTTACAGTTAAATTGAAGATACATATATCCTAAAATTTTACTTTATAATTATGAAATCATTTTTAAATATCAAAATCAGCTATTTTTAGACTTCAGAATAGTACACAGAATTTCTCTTTGACTCATAAATTAAATAGAAAAATATGTTTGTAATTAAAACAATGAACTTTCAGCAATCCATTAAGTTTATTCATTGATTTGCTTAATCCAACAAATATTTACCAGGAGCCAGACATGACTGAAGCGACTTAGCAGCAGTAGCAGCAGCAGTGTTAAGCACTGGGATGAGAATGGTGAATTAGGGCCAACCTTTGCCTTCATGAAGAGTCCAAAACTGTAGGTGTCATGGGTACAACATAATATTCTAAGTGAATTTCACTTAGAATTAGTTGAAGTACTTGGGAAGATCTTCCAAAGGAAGTGCTGCTTGCTCTAAAAAATCTGAGAGCTGTGTGATTAACTAGTTGAAGGGAAACAAAAATAAGTGAAGTAGAGACACAACGGAGAAGGCAATGGCACCCCACTCCAGTACTCTTGCCTGGAAAATCCCATGGACGGAGGAGCCTGGTAAGCTGCAGTCCATGGGGTTGCTAAGGGTCGGATACGACTGAGCAACTTCACTTTCACTTTTCATTTTCATGCATTGGAGAAGGAAATGGCAACCCACTCCAGTGTTCTTGCCTGGAGAATCCCAGGGAAGGGGGAGCCTGGTGGGCTGCCGTCTCTGGGGTCGCACAGAGTTGGACATGACTGAAGTGACTTAGCAGCAGCAGCAGCAGAGACACAACAAAGGTAAAATCTCTGTGGCAAAAACACTGCATGAACCCATGGTGAGGGAGCCAGAGAGAAGGAATAGAGGTGGGCTATTTGAAAAGGTTGAAGGTAGAGCCCACCTTCAGATAGATTACATGCAGGAATTTGTCCTTATCTGTTTTGTCAATATCACTCTGAGGGTTGTGTGGATAACAGTTGTAATGGGAACAGAAGGGATGCAGGCAGATTAATCCAGGCTTTTAAAAGAGAGTGATGGGCTGATAATGGAGAGGAAGATTAGTGGACTGACAGCAGGGATATTTAGGTAATACAGATAGGATTACAAGATGGATAGGAGAGGGAGAGGGTGTGAGATGGAGGTCACAAAGATGACCTCAAGGTTTCTGATCCTGAAACTGAGATAAAGTAGGTAAATAATTGAAAAAAAGACCAGGTTAAGGGAGGAAAATCACAAGCTCAGTTCTGAGAATTATACAGTACCTTTGAGATATCTGAGCTGTCAAAGATGTGGTTTGTTAGTCAGGCTGAATCGAGAGAACTGAAGTAAGGTAAAACAGTATTTCAAGAAGACACGAGTAGTCAATTATGTCAATTTCTGAAAAACTCCCAGTGGGTTTAGTGACACAGAGATCAGACATAAGTAAGTTCAGTAAGGTGTATTTTTACAGAATAATAGGTCTGGAAGCCAGAAGGAGTGGGGGTAAGTCTGGGGAGAGGGTTGAGGAAACTGATGCCCTCAGTCAATATGTCTGGCTCTGAAGGAGAGGGGACGTGATCATGTCAGTAGAAGAGAATGAGACATATTGGGTGTTTGGAAAAAGAACATAGAAAATCAAAACATAAATTGGAATTGGAAATAAAGATTAATGTGTAGATTTACTTTTTCATAGCTGAATTGAAAATTAAAAAAGAAAGCCTAAAAATTCTAGAATTCTTAGTTAACTTTCCAATTATAACCAAAGCCAAAATAAACCAGTCTGGAATTCTTTAAATTGAGTCTTTTCCTTCTGGGTCCCCTAAGAGAACACTTGATTCCTGCTTTTGTTGTGACCCTTACCAGACCCTTGCCAGATACACTCTTATTCCCACTTGTAATCTCTTCTAATCGTAAACCATTGTAGGAGATTGATTTAGTCAACACTTAGCCAAAACCTGGGGCTTCCCTGGTGGCTCAGACAGCAAAAGCATCTGCCTACAATGCGGGAGACCGAGGTTCAATCCCTGGGTTGGAAAGATCCCCCCGAGAAGGAAATGGCAACCCACTCCAGTATTCTTGCCTGGAAAATCTCATGGATAAAGGAGCCTGGCAGGCTACAGCCCATGGGGTCCCAAAGAGTTGGACACAACTGAGCGACTTCAGTTTTAGCCAAGGGCCAGATGCTGTGTGCGCGAAGTCTCTTCAGTCATGTCTGACTCTTTGTGACCCGATAGACTGTGGCCCTCCAGGCTCCTCTGTCCATGGGATTCTGCAGCCAAAAATACTGGAGTGGGTTGCCATGCCCTCCTCCAGGGGATCTTCCCAACCCAGGAATCGAACCTGAAACTCTTACATCTCCTGCCTGGGCAGGTGGGTTCTTTACCACTAGCACCACCTGGAAAGCTGCCAGATGCATGGTAAGTAGTCATAATTGCATGAAAACTTTAAATATATTGGAAAAGAAAATACTGAAAACACACTTCATACTCTCATTGGGAAGTCCCGTAGCCTCCATGATAGAGTGTGAAGGCTTCAGTGGGTAAATCTGACAACATCATGAAGCTCGAGTGCTACCCAGAATGTCACTCCTGTCACTTTTGTCAATACCTCCTCTATACAAGGGGGAAAAAAAAGAAACCACCATTTAAATTAGCCTTCCGTGGTNCAATCCATGACAGAGAAAAGGAAGGCCAGTTCCTTTTCTCCTAGATCCAGCCAGCTGACACTGAGACTGGGGATAGTAGCCAAGACCTAAACTGCACTGTATTTTAATTTACAAATAAAAAAATTAAATGAAATTGGAATGAATGACCCCCTTATTTTTTTCTGAAAGGACTTTAAGGTAAAGATGCCTCAAAAGTAAAATGTCCTGAAAGTGAAAGTGGCTCAGTAGTGTCCAACTCTTTAGGACCCCATGGACCATACAGTCCATGGAATTCTCCAGGCCAGAATACTGGAGTGGGTAGCCTATCCCTTCTCCAGTAGATCTTCCTGACCCAGGAATCAAACCAGGGTCTCTTGCACTGCAGGAGGATTCTTTACCAAGTGAGCTGTCAGGGAGGCCAAAATGTCCTAGAACGGTTCTTATACAAACCAGACCACGTGCATACTGAAATAGTCTACTGTGCTGCTTATTTTGTAAGTAATTCTCAGAAGTAATTCTGGTTTGCCTGAAACTACTCTATGTCCACTGGTAGAGTGTAAAAATAATAGCCATCCCTTCCTGGTTTGAACAAATAGTCTATCATTGTGAAGTCACTCAGTCGTGTCCGACTCTTTGTGACCCCATGGACTGCAGCCCACCAGGCTCCTCCATCCATGGAATTTTCTAGGCAAGAGTACTGGAGTGGGTTGTCATTTCCTTTTCCAGGAAGGAATTATTCTATAGTTACCCTAATTCTTGTTTCCCTCTCATAAGTATTCACCTAAATCAGACAAGTCAACAATTCAAATGCAATTGCAATGACATTGCAATTATCGGCTGAAACCAGGAGACTCCAATAGCAGCACTGGTGAGGTCTTACTGTGACCTCAGCTTCCTATTTCTGCCACACTCCTAACAAAGAAGGCATGAACAAAGATATCCTTTCACAGCACAAGGCCATCTGATCTTTGTCAAGCGTAATTAAGTTTCCATTCATCTCTGCTTCCCAAAGACAGATTTTTCTGGGAGTCTGTTGTCCTAACACATTGCAATTCTACTTTCTCTTTTCAGGTTATATGAGAAGAACAGAAACACTCTAAGAGCAGCTTACTACGTGCCAGGTGCTATTCCAGGCACTTTCTGTGTATTGACGTACTAAATCCTTGTATTACACCCGAGATATTATTATTATCTGTTTTACACAATAAGAAACTGAGGGACAGTGAGATTAGTCTACTTTGTCCAAGGCACAAAAGCTTGATTCGTCAGAACTGGGGTTCAAACAGAGACAATCTGGTTTCACAGTTAAGGTATTACATTATTGACCTGGTCCAGAAGTGTATTACGAGGAATCATTATGCTATTTAAAGATGAGCTTTACAGAGTAGGTCCACCCATACACTCATGCGCCCACCCACCCCCATCCCTCAGCAGCGATTCAGATAGTATCCACTCTATGCCAAGCACGGTGTCAGGCAATGGATTATGAGATGACTCCTGCTCTTATAGACTGAATAATGCCATGGTGGCTCTGGAAATGGGCATTTACCAATTGCAAGATCATACTTAAAGGGCTCTCATTGTACAGAGTACCTAAGGAGAAAACAGAAACCAAGGAATCTGTTGTGTCTGAAAGTCCAGGGAAGGGAGGGCTCAAAAAGGAGGTATCATACTTCAGCTGGTTCACAGACAGAGAAAAAGCTGGTCAAGCATCGAGACAACAGGCTACCTGCTCAGTCCAAGTGCTGGTGGCTTACAAGTTCTCTTTACAATATCCAAATTCAGGAAATTATTTAGAAAGTCAGTCTAATGGAGAAAACATTCCTTGTTTTAACACCATTTTTAATGGCCCTGAAGCTAACAAAGGTTCATTTGATCTCAACCATCTCAAAACCCATGTATGTGAAAAACAAAGGTTACTAAAAGTTACTAAATTTCTACTTTGTCTAATGATTCTTGAGTCACCTTCTGTATGTGAAAAACAAAGGTTACTAAAAGTTACTAAATTTCTACTTAGTCTAATGATTCTTGAGTCACCTTCTGTGAATAATAAATTTCTGTGACTTACAAAGAGCTATTGAAATTAAATATTAAACAATGTTTAATAAGCATTGTTTAGTAAGCAAAGCTCATTCACTTTAATTTCCAGAGTGTGACGTGACCAGAGATAGTACATACACAATTACAGGAACATTTAATCCAGGCAAAAAGGGAAAACACACACACAGTAAATGGTCAGAGACTGGCAGATTACCAGGAGAATGAGTTTGTATGTATAAATGTGTATGACAAGCATATCTCCAAACTGGATCCTTGCCAAGTCTCAGCAGAGTGTGCAAGGAGAAGCATACACACATGGGTGTTTTGGCATTATTACAGAATAATATTTTCTCTCTCTCTAAGAGAAAATGTGTAAGATCACGGGAAAATGTGAGTCTCTAAACAGGAGAAAAATCAAGTACAGAGGTGACACAGAGATGGAAAATAGGAAGTCTGAACTTCTCTGCCTCTAGATAGACTATTTAATAGTCTTCAGTTCAGGTCTAAATGATCACTGTCAACATCTCAGGCCCTCTTGTTCTAGATTGGAAAAATGTGCCATGAAGACTTCATAGAACTCATTAGATATCAACCTCCCAAACAGTCTTCATCAAATTAGGAGCTATGAATTGATGGGTACACTTTAAGTGGTACTTTTGATGACTTGCTGGAAGCCAACTGTGGATTAGCCTGAGAGTGAGAAACTCCTGAAGGCCAGGTGGAGGGTGTGGTTCCCACTCTTTCACAGTCTCAATTTCCAAAGAAACTAATGAGGTTCTCACAGTAAAGAACAAAAAAAGATCCCCTCCTGGTGAGGGCAGATTAAGAAGAATACTCTTTGTGAAATATACTCTATGATGAATTCAACATATCCAACATCCCACAAAAAAATTACATAACATGACAAAAGGAAAGAAAAAAGTCCAAAAAGACAAAGTTAGTGTCAGAACCATACTAAGATACTGAAACATGAAACATGTTATAACTGTCAGAAAAATAACTTGAAATAACTATGATTAACATGTTAAAGATTCTAATGGAAAAAGCAGACAACATGCAGGAACACATGTATAATGTATGCAGAGAGAAATTCTAAGGAATAATTAGGAGAAATGCTAAATATCATAACAGAAATCAAGAATAAATTTAATGAGATCATAAAACGACTCAACATGATCACAGAAAGAATCAATGACTTTAAAGATAAGTCAATAGAAACTTCCCATACTGAAATGTAATGAGAAAAATGAATGAAAAGTACAAAAGATCCAAGAACTATAGGAAAATCTCAAAACATGCAACAAACATACCAGTACCTGGAATATTAGATGGGAAAGAAAGCCAAGAGGGCAGAAGAAATATTTAAAGTAATACTGATGCACAACTTTCCAAAATATAATAAAGGCCAAACCACAGATCTGGGAAACAAAGAGAGCACTAAGCCAGATAAATCCCTAAATAATAAGCCGAGGCGTAGTATGTCCAAACTACAAAATACTGAACACAAGGAGAGAATCTTAAAGTCAGAGAAAAGAAAATACCTATGGAGAAATAAGATTAACAAATACATTAGATTTTTTGGACGTCCCTGGTGGTCCAGTGGTTAGGAATCTGCCTGCAGGGGACACGGGTTCTATCCCTGATCCCAGAGGATTCCACATGCCGTGGGACAAGTAAGCCTGTACACCATGACTACTGAGGCCTTTCACTACAACTACTGAAGTCCACACACTCCAGGGCCCCTGCTCTACACGAGAAGCCAGCACAATGAGAAGCCCACACACTGCAACAAAGAGTCGCCCCTGCTTTAATTTTTTAATGTTTTTTTTAATTGTGGTAAAAGTCGCACAATATAAAACATACAGTTTTAACCACACTGAACTGTACAGTTCAGTGGCAATAAGTACCTTCACATCGTTGTGCAACTCTCACCATCATCCATCTCGAATTTTGCACCTTCTTAAACTGATATGACCAACCTAGATAGCATATTCAAAAGCAGAGACATTACTCTGCCGACTAAGGTCCGTCTAGTCAAGGCTATGGTTTTTCCTGTGGTCATGTATGGATGTGAGAGTTGGACTGTGAAGAAAGCTGAGTGCTGAAGAATTGATGCTTTTGAACTGTGGTGTTGGAGAAGACTCTTGAGAGTCCCTTGGACTGCAAGGAGATCCAACCAGTCCATTCTAAAGGAGATCAGCCCTGGGTGTTCTTTGGAAGGAATGATGCTGAAGCTGAAACACCAGTACTTTGGCCACTTCATGCGAAGAGCTGATTCATTGGAAAAGACTCTGATGCTGGGAGGGATTGGGAGCAGGAGGAGAAGGGGACGACAGAGGCTGAGATGGCTGGATGGCATCACTGACTCGATGGATGTGAGTCTGAGTGAACTCCGGGAGTTGGTGATGGACAGGGAGGCCTGGCGTGCTGCGATTCATGGGGTTGCAAAGAGTCGGATACGACTGAGCGACTGAACGGAACTGAAACTGAAACTCTGTCCTCATTAAACACTAAGTCCCCATTTTCCCTCCCTACTCCCAGGCTCTTTAGGTACCCACCAGTATACTTTCTGACTCTGAATTTGACTATTCTAGGTACCTTGTAAAGGTCAGTTTTCATTCCAATTCCAAAGAAAGGCAATGCCAAAGAATGCTGAAACTACCGCACAATTGCACTCATCTCACATGCTAGTAAAGTAATGCTCAAAATTCTCCAGGCCAGGCTTCAGCAATATGTGAACCGTGAACTCCCTGATGTTCAAGCTGGTTTTAGAAAAGGAGAGGAACCAGAGATCAAATTGCCAACATCCGCTGGATCATGGAAAAAGCAAGAGAGTTCCAGAAAAACATCTATTTCTGCTTTATTGACTATGCCAAAGCCTTTGACTGTGTGGATCACAATAAACTGTGGAAAATTCTGAAAGAGATGGGAATACCAGACCACCTGACCTGCCTCTTGAGAAATCTGTATGCAGGTCAGGAAGCAACAGTTAGAACTGGACATGGAACAACAGACTGGTTCCAAATAGGAAAAGGAGTACGTCAAGGCTGTATATTGTCACCCTGCTTATTTAACTTCTATGCAGAGTACATCATGAGAAACGCTGGACTGGAAGAAACACAAGCTGGAATCAAGATTGCCGGGAGAAATATCAATAACCTCAGATATGCAGATGACACCACCCTTATGGCAGAAAGTGAAGAGGAACTCAAAAGCCTCTTGATGAAGGTGAAAGAGGAGAGTGAAAAAGTTGGCTTAAAGCTCAACATTCAGAAAACAAAGATCATGGCATCCAGTCCCATCACTTCCTGGGAAATAGATGGGGAAACGGTAGAAACAGTGTCAGACTTTATTTTTTTGGGCTCCAAAATCACTGCAGATGGAGACTGCAGCCATGAAATTAAAAGATGCTTACTCCTTGGAAGAAAAGTTATGACCAACCTAGATAGTATATTCAAAAGCAGAGATATTACCTTGCCAACTAAGGTCCGTCTAGTCAAGGCTATGGTTTTTCCTGTGGTCATGTATGGATGTGAGAGTTGGACTGTGAAGAAGGCTGAACGCCGAAGAATGGATGCTTTTGAACGGTGGTGTTGGAGAAGACCCTTGAGGGTCCCTTGGACTGCAAGGAGATCCAACCAGTCCATTCTGAAGGAGATCAATCCTGGGATTTCTTTGGAAGGAATGATGCTGAAGCTGAAACTCCAGTACTTTGGCCACCTCATGCGAAGTTGACTCCTTGGAAAAGACTCTGATGCTGGGAGGGATTGGGGGCGGGAGGAGAAGGGGATGAGATGGCTGGATGGCATCTCTGACTCGATGGACGTGAGTCTGAGTGAACTCCGGGAGATGGTGATGGACAGGGAGGCCTGGTGTGCTGCGATTCATGGGTTCGCAAAGAGTCTGACATGACTGAGCGACTGAACTGAACTCAGGTACCTTGTATAACTGGAATCAAACCTAATGTATACTGAAATGCATTTTTACGGTTAACTTAATATACATCCTATGAAGAGACTGTACCTTTTCTTCTCCTGTGCTATACAGTAGGCTCTCATTAGTTATCTACTGAATACATCGTAGTGTATAAATGGAGGAGGGCATGGCAACCCAATCCAGTATTCTTGCCTAGAGAATTCCCATGGACAGAGGAGCCTGGCAGGCTACAGTCCATGGGGTCACAAAGAGTCAGACATGACTGAGCAACTGAGCCCAGCACAGCAACGCACAGCAGCAGTGTAGATAGGTCCATCCCAATCTCCCAATTTATCCCACCTTCTTTCTCCTCAGTGTCCTTGTTCTCTATGTCTAGTGCCTCTATTTCTGCTTTGAAAATAGGTTCATGTGTACTATTTACTGTTTATGAGGCTTCAGAAATGAAATCTTTCACATTTTAGAACAGATGTGGCTTCATTTCCATATATGCCTGTGTAGATCTGTTTGTATAAATACATACACATACACACATCCAGATGTTACAAGGGAAAAAAAGCAACTTTCTTTTGGAAGTGTTGGTCCAGTCATTGGAATGAAAGACATTTGTTTTGAAAATGTATGCAGTCAGTACCACCTTTTAAAAAAGTAAAGCTAATCACTCAGTCGTGTCCAACTCTTTGCAATCCCACAGACTGTAGCCTGCCCAGCTCCTTTGTCTATGGAATTCTCTAGGCAAGATACTGCAGTGGGTTGCCATTTCCTTCTCCAGGGGATCTTCCCTACCCAGGGCTCAAACCCAGGTCTCCTGCAATGCAGGCAGATTCTTTACCAACTGAGCAAAATGTAAACATGGGTTTAAATAAGTATGCTGTTTTAATAACTAAAGATGCTCAAATTTTCTTCTATTACAAATTATCAAACTACACAAATATAAAATAAAAATTATAAATGAAGTTTAACTCACATTAAAATGTGCTCAGGCTTTATTACGTAACAGGGGAGTCAACGTGATGCAGCAGGAAGAATGACAAGGCGGAAATTGTGATGTTAGGTTATGTTGTACCATGCTCAGTCACTCCGTGGTATCTGAGTGTTTCGTAGCCCCTGTGAACTGTAGCCCTCCAGGCTCCTCTGTCCATGAGATTTCCCCAGCAACAATAATGGTGTGGGTTGCTATTTCCTTCTCCAGGGAATATTCCTAACCTAGGGATCAAACCCATGTCTCCTACATTGGCAGGCAGATTCTTTACCACTGAGCCACCTGGGAAGCCCAGTATCATCTTCAGTTCAGTTCAGTCGCTCAGTCGTGTCCGACTCTTTGCGACCCCATGAATGGCAGCACGCCAGGCCTCCCTGTCCATCACCAACTTCCAGAGTTCACTCTAACTTACGTCCATCGAGTCAGTGATGCCATCCAGCCATCTCATCCTCTGTCGTCCCCTTCTTCTCCTGCCTCCAATCCCTCCCAGCATCAGAGTCTTTTCTAATCAGTCAACTCTTCATATGAGGTGGCCAAAGTACTGGAGTTTCAGCTTCAGCATCATTTTTTCCAAAGAACACCCAGGGCTGATCTCCTTCAGAATGGACTGGTTGGATCTCCTCGGGAGGGACTCTCAAGAGTCTTCTCCAACACCACAGTTCAAAAGCATCAATTCTTCAGCACTCAGCTTTCTTCACAGTCCAACTCTCACATCCATACATGACCACAGGAAAAACCATAGCCTTGACTAGATGGACCTTTGTTGGCAAAATAATGTCTCTGCTTTTTAATATGCTATCTAGGTTGTATCTAGGTAGTATCATCTTACTTACCCCTAAATAAGAAGCTAACATGTCTTTTCAAACATAGCATCATGATACTTAGATATAAGGCTAGGGATAATTATTTCACGTGACTTTAAATGCCTGAGAATTTGAGTATTTTGATTTTACTATTTCTGAGAATATCTGGCCAAAGAAAATATCTCTTAACAATGACTTTCAATAACTGACATACAAAAGCAGAATAGAAGTCTGAGATACTTCAGAGGTACTTGGATTTGTAGGTCACTTGGCAGCAACAAGTAGAGTAATTGTAAGATTGATTCTATAACTATACCAATTTTAAATTTAAAAAAAAGATTGATTCTACATATCAAAATGCATAAAAAGAACTATCAGATTCATTATGATTTAGACTAAAAATAATACAACGATAAGTGAATTACTGCCAGAATGCTAGTAAGTTTAGATGCGGCAACTTCATATAAAATGCTTAGCTGAACACTGCATTGAATCAAATTTTCTTCTATATTTCATTCAATATTTCAGTAGCACAATATATGTGATACACGCCTTCTCTTTTCACAGAGTAAGTTTTGTAACTTCAACAGTATATGTCCATAATAATCCTTCAGTGAGTCACAGGAACATTTTTTGTTTCCTGCTCCCTCCAATCTAAACATGACTCTATGGTGATTATAATAAAACAAAGGAACCTAAATGTTAGTCAACGTGCAAAGTGGGAAGAGTTTTCCTTTAGAGAAGACCAAATGGAAAAATAATCTCAGCTCTAAACAGTAATAATCATTACAAAAGGCCCAAGGAAACAAACACACAGTGCCGCACTTCCAGGTAAACTACACTGACACCATTCTAGCCCGGGGCATGGAACTTTTCCATGGAACTTCAAGTACTTTCATAACTGGAGTTTTATGTAGCCCAATTAACTTTGGCTAGACACAGAAATCTGGCTCAGTACTTCCATGCAGTAGCCAAAATAAAGGTTTGCTGTATCAAGAATTACTGTCAGAGTCTCCCATATCCTTCCTTCTCTCTTACTAACCTAAATCTGGAAAATAACCTAACAGCCAAGTTCCCTTTACAACAATTTGGATCAATACTAATTTTACTGGCTCAAAAAAACTACAAAATATTTGGCTGAAATAAATTGACCAAGGACAAAAGGAGGACCAAAAAAAAAAAAAAAAAGTAAGGATGTACACACAACTAAAGTACACACATGTTTTAGAAACAACTATAAAACCATATGAAACATGGTGATAATGGAAACTTATTCCTTCCTTTCTCAATGCTTGTCCAATTTTAAATTCATGGCATTAGTCCTAGGTAACAAAGTTCAAATAAGGAATAAATCACAATTTCAAAGAGAACTTGTGTTTAGTATTTTAACTGGACATGACATTGGTACGAAAGCTCTATATATTCTATAGTTAGGTCACCCAGGCCCAACTATATTTAAACATGGAGGCTACCCCTAAAGCAGAACTATTTTCTAGGGCACCCTGGAACATTGGTGATTGAGTAACATAGGACCTTAAAAGTGCCAATAGCCAAAAACAGAAGTCCTAAGTTCATGAGCTATAAAGCTTAATAATAAAAATGTGTTTACCCATTCAAACTAAACTAGTATTTAGAGGTAATGCCTAAAAATAAGCTATTTTCATACCTTATGGGGAGGCAGGAGCACTAGCTTACTTTCAGCATCTCTAATCAGGTATAAACGGAGAAGGCAATGGCACCCCACCCCAATACTTTTGCCTGGAAAATCCCATGGATGGAGGAGCCTGGTAGTCTGCAGTCCATGAAGGAAAGCATCACACAAAATTATTTAATATAGAATGGATATTAACGATGCTTAATTAAGAAGTCCGTGAGGATGTATCCGATTCTACTATTGAGTAGCTTATTTATTCTGGGACATGTCCTAAACCTTAGAAGCTGTTTTCTCATTTATAAAAAGAAGGTAGTACTCATCATAAAGCTTCATGAAATAACACATATCAATCACAGGCATTCAGGAGATGTACACCCTCTTGTGCCTACCTCCCCTTCCAGGGTCCTGAAAAATTACACTGTATCCACTCTACAATCAAGCCACTCTCATTCATTTATTCAGTATATACCACTGGGAATTAGAGTGATGCCTTAGCATGGATAATAAATCTCAATGCACATATTGGCAAAATGAAGTAGGACTAATGAGGACATGAGATTCAGACTAGGGAAACAAGAATATTTAAAAATCAGCTACCTGTACACCTTTAACTTACATAGCTTGTTGTTGTTGTTTAGTTACTAACTCGTGTCCAAATATTTCGAACCCCTTAGACTGTAACCTGCAGGCTCCTCGGTCCATGAGATTTCCCAGGCAAGAATACTGGAGTGGGTTGCCATTTCATCCTCTAGGAGATCTTCCTGACCCAAGGATCAAACCCATGTCTCTGTGTCTCCCGCACTGCTGGCGGACTCTTTACAGCTGAGCCAATGGCGAAGCCCAACTTATATAAACAAAACTGGGGGAAAATGACACATGCCCAGCCCTTACATAACTTAACAAGAGAAATACAAAGGAGGGTGCAAGGACAGTGGCTAAGACTGTGAAATGCCTTATACTAAAGATATAAAAAGATAAGTAAAGACTTACTCTTTGCCCCACATTCAGGGTCAAAAGACATAGATTTATATCTGTCATTCAAGTGGAAAAGTGCCACCAGAGAGATACTGAAAATCAGCACCATGGAAGTATAGAGAAAGGAAAAAAAAATAATTGCTTAAAAGATGCAGGCAAGACTTCACAGAGGGAAATAAAACTTGAACAGGCAGAGAGAGAAAAGGACGTTTTTGTCAGAGGAATAAAAAAGGATTTGATCTATGGAATTTGTCAAAGCATTCTGGGAAATCCTAAATCTTTTTGAACTTTTCTAAATACTATCTATACTAAAAATTCTTAAAGAAGAATTTGTACAAAAATGTTCTAAAAGACATACCACTGGCTATAGTAAAAGGACCAACATTTTGTTTTTGTCAAAGTTGTTTCAGAAAAATATAATTCTTTATATGAAATCTTAATATAAAATATAAGTCTCATTTTGTTGCAAGTCAGTTGCAAAGTACATATTGTATCTTTGGTCAGTTCTGATGGAACAGTAAAAACACCATTTCATTTCTTTCCCTCTCTCTTTAGAGTAATAGCCAATTCCATTTTATAATAGTTTATATTAAAAGCATTCAGAAGTCAAAATGTGTGGCATTTTCTACCTTGCCAATTTCATGTTAAGTCAATGGCATTTTACCAGGCTAAGAAACCCAAAATTAGACAAAGGCAATCCACTGGGATCAGAAATGTGCCAAATCTCATAATTCAAAAAGAAACTATTAAGGATGGTTTTGGAGTTTTTGGCACTGTGAGTTTAAACCATTCCATAATAGGGTTTATATTTCATCTAATCAGCAAGTCGGAAACTATAAAAGTTCTGTTGGGGGCGGGGATTAGAATTTGAATTGTAATACATGTCTTTTTTTCCCTTCCTTCCATATGCTTCAGTAAATTAGAACTGCTAAATTTTGTTTTTAAAAATATCTTCTTAAAAATAAAGCAGCTTGTAAAATCATAGTTTTAGTACAGGAAACTTAAAATATTCACACTTGAAAACAAGAAGGAAAAATAAAGGATATGTGGTTTCTATATACAAAGTTATGTCACAGTCTAGGTATATTCAGAATTAGGTACAGATAAGTTTTCAATGTTTTTCTTTTCCAAGTGATTTTATTGGAGGAAAGATAAATCAAGCATTTAAAAATTTTACTTTTGAAGGTGGCCATTTATCAATCTAATTTAAAATGCTTCTATTTTAATTCCACAAGAACATCTAAAGGCAGTAGTTGCAGCAAGAGGTATATATGAATTTTCTTCTTATTTGGAGCTGTGTGAATTACCATCCTATCAGAATAGGAAATGGAAAAGGTTTTCATAAGGTAAAACACATTTTTTCTAACTGATTAGACTAGACATAGTATGATCTTGTAAATGGCCCAAAGTGCAACTCATACCCTCCAATTCTGAGCCATGTTCTTTCCCTTTCTCTGTTCCTTATTTTTTGGAGCCCCACATTAATTTCTTTCATAATTCTTTCACATATCTTATTTCATTTTTTTGTTTGTATATGAAAATATTTCCACATCTTTATTCTCCTACCCTTCAAACAAAAATTGTTTTGCCATCACCTTTTAATTTTTAAAAGCTCTTATTTTTTCACATTTATTTTTTTAAATCATCCTGCACTCCACAAAATGCTATATTACCATCTCGAACAATTTTTTTCCCTTCTGTTCCCTCATTTCCTTCTGCTAATCCATTTGTTTCAGCTCCAATCTTTTACATTTGAGGATTTCCTAAATGACAGACGATCTCTGATTGCCCATTGTTATTTTACAAGTAGAGTTAATAAAAGCTGAATGAATTCCTTAGGCAAAAACGTGCTTTCTAGACTGGATAGAGTCACTTTTGTATGTATGGTAAGGGAGCAGGTCATTTTCAGAGATCTCCAAGTGTCGGTATATGGAAATCTTTTCCCCAGAGTGATTCAGTTTCTCCAGATGAAAATGCTACCATTTCTTGGGAGGTGAGGTTTGTGCATATGTGTTGCCGGTTGGGGCTATCAACTCTTGCTTAGTTGTGTTCTGCATGTAATAGGGGAGGGGTATTGACAGTCTGAATTCTCCACTGGAAAACATCTGATCAGTCCTCTTTTCATTCCCCTTTGCATTCCATCCTCGACTGGGCAAGCTGGTCCAGAGTTAGGGAGCTGTCTCATTCAACTGCTTCACCACTAAGAACATACCTTCCCTTGACTTGCAGTGAGTGCTTGGTGACTAGGGCTGCGCACACGGGGCGAGACAACTGAATACCCTATTTTATTCTCCTTAATGCACTCTCTTCTATAGCAGCTACTACCAAGTCTTGAGTCTCTAGATTTCTTAATTTTATCCCATTTCCAAACCTCCTTTAGACAGTGGTTTATTCTGTTTTGATGAATCAGTTGTAACACCTTTATCTGATACCTGAGTTCCAAAAATCAACTGAAATTTCACCTCCCCTCCCATTCTGATTGTTCCTATGAGGTTACTCCCTCTCAATATTTTATTCAGTAAAAATTTATTCTGATTTACTCACAAATCACCATTTCTGTGCTCACTGTTCTTTTTAAAACCCAATCTGTAAATCTCCTTCTAGATTTAAATATGTCTTTTCAAAAGACACGTTTAGTATCATCTTCAGCTAGAGTTTTCAGTGAACTGTCTTTAATTTCCTGGCCTAGGAATTCCTGGCTCATTCAAGTAAAGTAAATTCAAAACCCAAACCCCAGTGAGGGGAGGACAGATGTGACAAATTCTCTGCAAAGATTTCAGATTCCACTCTGAGAAAGGCAAACTTTCATGCTGCCCTCTTATGAGTATGTGAACTTTTTCTACATTGTTCTTTCACAGAGGATATGAACTTTCCTACTTTTATTTAGACACATAATTCCTGGCCTTCTGTTGGTCCAAGACTTCATCTCTTATTCCATCAAGAAGGAAAGACAGACAATAAGCTCCTTCCCATGGGTTGTTAAGACTAGTAAACTATCCCAAATCAACTTTAAGATCAGCCTACTGTTTACTGTTCTGGTGTTTAGTTACTGCTTTATTTCCATCCTGGGGAAATTCTCTTCTTATGCTTTGAGCTCAGCCATGCATTAAGAGCATATCTGTTGCATTTTATTAAGCATACCTAGATGTGTTGTAGTGAGACATTTTCTGGTTACTTAGTCTGCCTATATAATCTCTTTAATAGCATTTTAGTGGTATCTTAGAATGGAAAAGTAATACTTGTAATTGTTTAGCTTATCATCTTCTATGGGAAATAACATTATTTTTAAACAATTATAGCTTTCTATGAATTTACTTAGGAATTACTTTCCTGACCATTGTCTCTATGTTTTGCTAATATTTACTTATTTTTAGTAACACTGGAGAGAAATTAAGGGATATGACTAAAATAACATAGACAACAGTTTTAGATTCAGACTGAAGGCTAGTTATACCATTTATTAGTTGCTGAGCTCAGAAAAGTTATTTAAATATTTTGAACAATCTCCTATTGTAGAAAACAAAAAAAAAATTATTATTACTTGAAGCACATAAAATTACAATTTTTGTAAATCACAGTGGTTGACTATAAACAAGTCCTTATGCTTCCAATATTGCTGTCATAGAAATATGACCAAGACTCATCATATAGTGGGTAGCCAAATTATGGGTGCACATCTCTTATAGAATGACTTCCAGTTAAAAGGATTCTGGGTGACACTGATGGACACACATGCAATATCTTATATAATACTTTCATTTTGGAAAGAATCAGGTGTTATAGCCAATCTGGGGTTAACATTGGCTTACAGAACATAATCTTTATACAAATATTGCTATTTTGACAATTTCATTATATAATCACACATTTTGGGTTCTCCGTTTATATATTTCAACTAAGTTACATCAAGGATACACATCATACTTTATCTATTGGCAAAACCCATAGCCAAAGGAACTCATTTTTCTATATTTTTTTGTATATTGTTCTAATTTAGTATGACCATCATTACATCCTAACAGTCTGGAATAACTGGTCAGGAACAGGGGCCTCAGACCCTATCTACCTCAATCTGAACAGGAGAACCAATTTCTGAAGGGTGAAAGAGACAGTTACTCACTGTTAGAGCAAGCAGTTTCCCATAGGTAAGATGAGCAGGGATGTGGTCAGTCTTGGATCTCAGAGATTCCATATACCAATGCTCTGCTTCAGGGAGCATGCTTAATCGCATGTACGCTTCACCTGACAAGAGAATCAAAAGAAAATCAATCTGACGGTACAGTTTTCCAAGAACATTTGCAACAGCACCATATCACATGTTTATATTCCACATGTGCTTATATCACATGTTTATACATTTTCAGATTCTGTGAGAAGTACTCTCATCGATTATCTCATTTGATTCCCCTGAAGTCATCAACACGTCGATTTCACAGATGAGAAAACTTGTGTTTGGCAAAATTAAGTGAAATGTCTAGTTAAAAATGTAATATGCAGTAAAGCTTTGATTTTTTTTTTTAAATCTAGAAATGTCTAATTCTCAATCATATGTGCTTTGTCACCATTTCATTTTTTAAGGTTGGGTCTTTCTTATCTACAATCATTTGTTCTTTTTTATTTATATTCCTTCTTTCCTTTAAAAACTCAAGTATTTATAGAATAACTACTAAATGGAGAGTATTATGCAAGACCTAAACAACAAAAGTTCAAGGTCCTACCCACCAAAGTTGAAAACTCTGTTGAGCAAGTAATATTAAATGAAGAAGTTAAAGGGAATTTCTTGGTGATCAAGTGGTTAGGGATTCATTCTTCCACTGCAGCGGACACAGGTTCAATCCCTGCAGAAGCAATGGGGCATGGGTTCGGTCCCTGGTCTGCGAACTGAGAGTCCATAAGTGATGTGGCTGGGGGAAAAAAAAGGAGCTAAAAATATTTGGGATGAAGCATTGGTGCTAGATGTCAGATTTTTCAGAAATTATTTGCATTTTATATGTTAATAAGTAATGTAAAATTTACCATTTCACTTGGAAAATCCAGTGAATATGTGACAATTATTTAGCATACCCATTACCAAGTGTAAAGCTAGTCTAAGGCCTTTTAGCCATCAGCTATTATTTTCAACTTACATAAACTTTGCCTACCAAATAGCTTTTCATTAACAGCCAAGCAAGAGAAAAAAATCAGAAATAAGCCAAAAGTTTATCAGTTCAGTTCAGTCGCTCAGTCGTGTCTAAATCTTTGTGTCCCCATGAATCGCAGCACGCCAGGCCTCCCTGTCCCTCACCAACTCCCAGAGTTCACTCAAACTCATGTCCATTGAGTCAATGATGCCATCCAGCCATATCATCCTGTCGTCCTCTTCTCCTCCTGCCCCCAATCCCTCCCAGCATCAGAGTCTTTTCCAATGAGTCAACTCTTCACATGAGGTGGCCAAAGTATTGGAGTTTCAGCTTCAGCATCATTCCTTCCAAAGAAATCCCAGGGCTGATCTCCTTCAGAATGGACTGGTTGAATCTCCTTGCAGTCCAAGGGACTCTCAACAGTCTTCTCCAACACCACAGTTCAAAAGCATCAATTCTTCGGTGCTCACCTTCCTTTACAGTCCAACTCTCACATCCATACATGACCACAGGAAAAACCATAGCCTGGACTAGACGGACCTTAGTAGGCAAAGTAACGTCTCTGCTTTTGAATATGCAATCTAGGTTGGTCATAACTTTGCTTCCAAGAAGTTAGCGTCTTTTAATTTCATGGCTGCAATCACCATCTGCAGTGATTTTGGGGCCCACAAAACATAAAGTCTGACACTGTTTCCACTGTTTCCTCATCTATTTGCCATGAAGTGATGGGACCAGATGCCATGATCTTCATTTTCTGAATGTTGAGCTTTAAGCCAATTTTTCACTCTCCTCTTTCACTTTCATCAAGAGGCTTTTTAGTTGCTCTTTACTTTTGGCCATAAGGGTGGTGTCATCTGCATATGTGAGGTTATTGAGATTTCTCCCGGCAATCTTGATTCCAGCTTGTGCTTCTTCCAGCTCAACGTTTCTCATGATGTACTCTGAATATAAGTTAGATAAGCAGTGTGACAATATACAGCCTTGACGGACTCCTTTTCCTATTTGGAACCAGTCTGTTGTTCCATGTCCAGTTCAAACTGTTGCTTCCTGACCTGCATACAGGTTTCTCAAGAGGCAGGTCAGGTGGTCTGGTATTCCCATCTCTTTCAGAATTTTCCACAGTTTATTGTGATCCAAAAATGTATCGGTTGCCTTCTTATCACCACCCGCCGCTCCTTTCTACACTTATAGTTTGAAAGAATATTCTACTTGATAGGAAGATTAGATTGTAAGATGATTTGTGTATTTAAGTTAAATATTATAGTTATATTAAACACTTCAAATGAAGAAACTAATCAATTTCTGAGACCAACCAACAAACTGGTGACCTGCATTATTTTTCAAGCAGATTTTCATAATAGCTTAACTAATCATAATTGTGATGGCTCTTTCCATTTAGAGGAATAATCAGAGGACTTCCCTAAATGTATCACCCACACTGGTTGTACATCTTTGCTCCAAAGAAAGAGCTAGTTTCCTTTTATTTTAATCAAATTCTCTTTACATTACCACAGTGTTGTCGATACAAATATGTTTGATGAATTCAATTGATCTGTGTCTCCAGGCCTTTTGAGTGCCCTTTGCTCATCCAGTTAGTAAAAAACATTGGTGACAAATTACATGTAACATAAACAAAAATGTATGCACCACTCATACATTTATGTGTTTCTAGTTCTGAAAATAGTCCTTAAACCACATTATCATAAAAATGACAGCTTGATTTTTTTTTTCCTAAAGCTTAAAATGTGTTTTCATTTAAGAAGAATTTGGTTAGACATAATCAAGTGCTCAGGCTGAGATGTAAGAAATACTGAAGCAACGACTGAAGACTAGAATAAAATACATAAAATATTCATAGTTGTTAAAGATTGGTAGGATTAGGTACGGATTTTTTTTCATGTTTCTGTAATAATTATATTGTCTTGTTATCATATCTCATAATAAGTAAAACACTGTCGGGCAATTTTCTTTTTACAATGTTGAACTAATAAACATTTCCAAATAAAGTGAAAAATGGTAATTTTTCTTAGGGATAGTGAACTACTTCTTTATACTAAATATTAGATAT